>JAXGGA010002006.1:0-133718 GCA_038373865.1 Uloborus plumipes | reverse complement strand
GATGATAACGATGCTAAACCCGCAACTATCAGCTATGTTCTGCGGGAAAACATCTTTCTTATTTAGCTTGTCTGCTGTTACAGAAACTGTGCATCTCTCTCTTTAAGTAGTAAATTGCTATTGAGGTGTAATGCTTACTTTTTGTTTATGACAACTGCATAATTATATTCATGACAAAAGTCTTTATCTGTTTTTTAAGAGTATTTCCAATAGCACACAACTTCACTAGCTGACACGTTTCGTCGATAAATATGTTAAGTCGTTTTTTAGACAATTGATGAATAACTCTAGGTAGTTACTTTCTGCTAGAAGTTAATGTCATCCGCATTTGTGTTAAGTTGATAAGTTGTTCTATTAGAAGTGGAATCTATTAGTGTGAGATTCGTACCCACAATCAGCTTATATTGACAACTGCATTTCATTAATGAGTCAATCATTTGATAGAGATATTCATCTGCAAATTGATACCGGTCTGCGGGTTGGTTTTCGATTGATGCTTTGATAACACATCTTTGTTTGATAAGTTTTCCCCTTTTAACTCTGATGCTGTTAAACTAACGAAAATTATTCGAAGTAATGATTGTGCAATCTCGATATGGCAACACTTTTTAGCCTACTTTCCCGTTAAAAATAAAAGAAAGACGAAAAAAGTATCAAAAGTAGCTTAATGCATCTAAAAAATACCGCCAAGACCAAAAAATATCGCCAAGTAAAAAAAATATCGTTAAGTCCAAAAAATATCGCCAAGTTAAAAAAATAAAAAGGTAAAATGAATATCGAAAAATTAAAAATTTGAAAGTAGGGTATTGAGATGGGGAATTTGTGTGTCTGTCGGTCGGTCTGTCTGTCCCCCCCCCCCCCTAATAACTTTTGAATGAACATTCCGATTTGGACAAACTTTTTTTTGTTGGAAAGATCTCGGCGAGTACAGCTCATTCCCATATTTGATTTTTCGATTTGAACAATTTTTGGTTCAACTTTGAACCGTTCAAACAACCTGTCTCCACCTAATAACTTTTGAGTGAACCGTCTGAATGGAATAAACTTTTTTTTGTTCGAAAGATCTTTTCAAGGATACTTCATTCCCGTATCTACATTTCCGATTTGAACAATTTTTCGTTCAACATTGAACCGTTCAAACAAGCTGTCACCCCTAATAACTTTTGAATGAACAGTCCGATTTAAACAAACTTTTTTTTGTTCGAAGCATCTCGGCAAGGATACTTTATTACCGTATTTAAATTTTCAATTTGAACATTTTTGGTTCAACATTGAACCGTTTAAGCAACCTTTCTCCACCTAATAACTTTTGAGTGAACCGTCCGAATGGAATAAACTTTTTTTTTGTTCGAAAGATCTCGGCGAGTACAGCTCATTCCCATATTTGAGTTTTCGATTTGAACAATTTTTGGTTCAACTTTGAACCGTTCAAACAACCTGTCCCGCGATGCTAACTTTTGAGTGAACAATCCGATTTGAACAAAGTTTTTTTTTTTTTGTTAGAAAGATCTTATCAAGGATACTTCATTCCCGTACTTACATTTCCGATTTGAACATTTTTTCGTTCAACATTGAACCGTTCAAGTAACCTTTCCCCACCTAATAACTTTTGAGTGAACCGTCCGAATGGAATAAACTTTTTTTTGTTTAAAAGATCTCGGAGAGGCTTTCCCATACATTTCCATATTTTGCTTTTTGATTTGAACCATTTTTCGTTCAATATTGAACCGTTCAGAAAAAAAAAATTAACATTAGCGTCTATGGGGAATTTAAGTTGAATGTTGATCCTGAACTTAAAGTCGGATTTCCTTCAAATTAACTTTGTAAGAAAATGATTTTGATAAATAATGTTTGTAAAGTACTTTCCTGAGTAATCTTCTGTGAGGACTCTGATTCCGACTCCGACTCTGCAAACATGGCGGAAATGCAGGCTCAGAAAAAAAAAATTACTGACTGTGCAGACGATTTTTTGTTTTTTGTTCATTTGTTTTATTTTATTTATTATTATTATTTTTTCAGACGATTTTTTTTGTAACAAAACAAAACGCGAACATTTTATTCTTTATTTATATTTAACAACTGGCAACGGATTAAAAGTGAAATTCGAGACATTTTATTAACGGACGAGTTTTTTTTTCTTTTTTTTTTCTTTCTTTGATAAAATGTGTTTTGATGTTCTTTGTACTTTTATTTATTTATTTATTTTATTATTATTATTATTATTATTTTTTTTTTTTTGAAAACGATGGAGGATTTTTTCTACGGAGGAACTGTAACAGTTACACGCTTTAAAAGGTGCGACAAAACTTTATTTACTCGTTAATTACTTTTTACGTGTCTATTTCATCTGGTGAGAGGGGTATATTTTGCTTTTCTAAATCAGCTCTAAGTGTTAAAAAGGTATGTTTGACATAATTTTCAGTCTCAGATAATCAAGAGAATAATGATCAGATGCGAGAATACCGATGTCGGTGTACGGGAAAGTAGGCTCGTTTAGTTCTTGACAGAACTTCTTGTTTAGTTCGAGTAAAAAAAAAGTTGCTTGGACTGCAATTAAATTGCCGCTTTGTAAAGGTCGAGACCAGCGGTCGTCACTCGCCAGTGGCGACTAAATTTTTTTTTTTTGTCGACTACAAAATGTGATGTTGGTCGCCAAACTGGCGACCAACTAGCGTCGCCAAACTAGCGAAAATACAAAATGGCTATGCATCGCGGCGATTATTAAAAGAAAATAGGGTCTAGGTAGTTACTTTCTGCTAGAAGTTAATGTCATCCTAATTTGTGTTTAGTTGATAAGTGGTTCTATTAGCAGTGGAAGCTATTAGTGTATGTTAACTTAGAGAGAAAATCGACCCATCAGCTGTACATAACATCTACATACATAATTTCAGTATAGAACATGCAATGTGGAAAAATTGTCACAGATGAATAAATTTATGATTAATCAGGAAATAAAATAAAATGTTTATTAAACTTCAAGTATGCAGATTTTTGTTTTATTTTCATAACGCCTTATTATCTGGATTTAAAAATGAATAATTTTATTTTCCAGAAAAGTTTTATAAGTTGTTTTTTAAACCTTTTTCTGTTATACGAATATATAGGAATTTCGTTACAATATATATCTAAGTATATTATGTAATATAACTATATAAAGAATGAAGTAGAGTGGGATTACAATTTTGGAACTTGGTTCACAGTGGCCAACAACAACACCAAAGCGACCATTACCTTTTTTGGGTTTTGCTGGCCACTGGTCATCAAATTTTTTTAGTCTCAATCTTTACCGCTTTGGTGCACTGTTGAAATAGACAATCTCTGAAACAAAATAAACAAATAAATTGTTACGGAAAACAGCAGACGGAACATTTAAATTAGAAGATTTTAAACAAATATTTTTCTAGGAATTCGATTGCGTGATCTTTAACGAAGGTCCTCTTGATTGAAACGAAGAGAAAATAAGACTACTTAACATATTTCTGAAAGTAAAATGGTTGAGAAAAAAGAAAGAAGGAAGGAAAAAAAATATAAGAAAGAAAGAGGAATGAAAGTTGCTTGAATTAAGTATTAGAATTAATTATGTAGCTTGTAAGCAGGGGGCTTTAAAAGAAACAAATTGAAAGCATATTATAGTAACTGAAAAAAAAAAAGCTAAATTGAACGAAAAAATACATACATCCGTGTTAAAATTATTGAAATAGGGAAAGAAGAAGCCTACAAAAAGCTTTAAAAACGTTTCTAAAAAGGGAATTATTACGTAAAAATGTGTACCTAAGGAAACTAATTCACAAAGAAAATGATTGACGACGAAAAATAGCATCGGATTAGTTACGTAAAGAGAAAAAAAGGCAATCAGAATACAAAAAGAACAACAGAGGAGCAAAATAAGAAATATTAATGAAAAGAGAAGTAAATGAAACAACTAGACAGATTATAAGGCGAATAAGAACGTTTCTAAAAAATGAAACTAATTTAAAACGACGAAAAACATGAAACAAAATTTCCTTGTAAAAGAAAGAAAGATTAATGACAAAAGTTGAAGCAAAGTTATAAAAACTAATGTTAAAAAAAAATAGCGATTTAAGAATCTGCAAAGGAACATGCAGGTTTAGCTATCATATCAGCAAACTAATTGAATTTTCCTCATGACATGAATAATTTTTGCACAAGACTCATTTTTCATTCTCACTCTAATGTTTCGAGCTCACTGAAAGCTCACATTTGGGTCATTGTACTAAACGGTGGGGTGCCCTAAGGGGCTGAACCCAAATTTCCAGCGTGCCTAAAATACTTCGCGGACACAACACACCTCGTCTGTCTGGTGATGGTTATTATTCTACAAGCTTGGGGCTGCTTTTGCGCCAGATAACAGCATCGTTCTAAATATAAAATTCTAAGCACTGACACATATTTTAATAACGAGATGGTGGTGCTACTGTTACGTTCTTTTGTTGAACAGGGTTTAGCATTAATAAAATGCATATCTTCCGTTCTAACTTCATTCCATTTATGAACTGTTTCGAAATCTCTCCAATGAAGCACTGAGTGCGCAGTTAAAATGTAGAGAAGAAACTTATAAACTCAATTAAAATCAAATGTAGTTTCCCTTTTTTTACTTTCTTCTATATCTAATATATAGAAGAAAGTATTGGTTTCGTGAAAATTTTCGAATGTCGAATTTTGACGGATTTGCACGTTTTGAGGTGCGCTGAGTCCATTTCGACCATTTTTGGAAAATGTCTGTCTGTCTGTGTGTGTGTGTGTCTGTCTGTCTGTGTGTGAGTCTGTATGTGTGTGACCAGTTTTTGTGGCCGCGCTAGAGCAAAAACTACTGCATGAAATCGAACAAAAATTTTTGCACATATGTACCCCCATGTGAACTGGTGCACCTGACTTTGTTTAGCGAATTCCTCCAAGGGGGGTGGAGCAATCGCACGTGTTCTGCGCGGGGGTGATTGCTATATCTCAGGAAGTAACCGGCGGAATCAAACGAAAATTGGTCCATAGGTAGACCCTATTGAGTACAGGTGCTGATTCAATTTGTTTGTCAATATCTCCAAGGGAGGTGGTGCAATCGCACGTGTTCTGCGCGGGGGTGACTGCTATATCTCAGGAAGTAACCGGCGGAATCAAACGAAAATTGGTCCATAGGTAGACCCTATTGAGTACAGGTGCTGATTCAATTTGTGTGTCAATATCTCAAAGGGGGTGGAGCAATCAAAAGTGCTTATTTTGTCATTGCACCTACTGTATCTCGGGAAATATTGCTGCGATTTGAATGAAATTTGGAATAACACTAACCCAATATGGAAGCAAGCATCGATTAAATTTTGGCGCCAATCGCCACAGGGGGAGGGTGGGGTGATTTTTGCGCTTAGTCAACAATGCGAAAAATTAATTCATTAAAGAATCGCTTTCACGCTATTTAATTATCAAAACAGCTGAAAACTTTCAATGATTTGAAATTTTTAACTGTTGCCAATTTCTTTTTACTAACAAATAAAATGTTTGCAATTTATCTAAACAAGGCTTTTGCAATGATTTCCAATTTCGCTCATTGATTCTGCATTTGCAGGGTTATTACGATAATTGGGTAATTGGAGCTGTCTCCAATTACTCGGGCGAGTATGTATTTTATTTTGTAACCGGAATTCATAAGATAGATACAGAAGAAAGTTTCGTGACGGCCACGACAGCTAGTTAAGCATACTTTTGTCGGTCCGTTTCAAAAATATAAACACAAGTGTTGCAACACTTTTTTAAATCTAGCAGAACCCTAAAATAACAAAGTATGTAAACATAAATCATATTCAATTCAATGTCATAATGCAAGATTTTATGAAAAGAATTCGCAAGTGTGTGCAAATAAATTTCAAAGGAAATAGTGCTCTAAGTTTATGCATTAAATTCCTTATCACATTGACATGCTTCTTTAAAAGCTGAATAAAAACTGAAGGCCATCTGCCTCAACGAAGGAAGCCATGCAAGAGATTTTGCTTACGATTATAACCAGATTATTTCAGGAGAAAATAAGGGTCTAGGTCGGAAGCCAAATGAAGTCAAAGAGTCTAAAAGAAGAGCCAGAGTAATATTCCATACTAATTTTAAATGTTAAACGGAGTTTTACGTAAAATACCAAAAGTTTGTTATGAATGTGGCAAAATGAAGCATGTTTTTATAGTTTGTATGTAATAAAAGATTTTGCACGGCTGAAGTTTTAAAATCTGTAATGTAGGCAACTATGCAAAAAAAAAAAAAAAACACTTTGAAAGCCTGTTCATTTTTAACCCTAAGAAACTTTAAAATTATTGTTGAGAAATAATATAAGGAAAGCTTTTTGGGGGAATCATCAAAAGTTTCAAATTTTATCCGTTTTGCATAAATTTAAATAGACACTTTATTTACATGCATTTCAGCGAAGGGAAAAATAATAAAAATTCGTTGAACTAAACGAGTTTAAAAATTGCTTTAGGTGCGTCCAACGAAGAAACATATTTTATCCCGCACATGAGAGTTCTATAATTCATTTAAAAATGTAAAATAAACAACATTTGTTTGTTTAAGTAATAGCACATGAGACATGATTGTGTAAGTTCTCAGACAAAAAAAGTATTGCATTTTTAAAAAAAACTTGTGAAACGAATTGTTACAAGTAGAAAAAAATGTGTGATTTCACGTGGAATACCTCACTATTTGTTTCTTTTTGAAACTAACACTAAAGGCTAGTTAGTAGAAAAGCAACAAATGCATTAAAAAAACAATATCAACAATAGATTCAGAGGTTATGCTACTATTAGTGAGAACTGCAAAGCTGATGTCTAAAAGTATGTCCAGTAATTGTGGGGAAAAATCATTAAAAATAACAATGAAAAAGATACTGCAGAACTTCATTTAATCAAGAGTAATCAGGGTTCGAGAAACCCTGGTTTTTTGAAAAAGCCCAGACCGCCTGGGTTTTAGATCAAAAACCCGGCTTTTTTACGGTTTTTGATGAAAAACCCGGGTTTTTTTTAATTTTTTCAAAAATCATTTTAATATCACTCTTTATTCGAACATTCTACCCATACTTTTACATTTCATAGAATCAGGGGAGCCCCGAAGAGAGGTCCCTGTGACCTCCTAAGAAACTTCTTCAACAATTTAGAAAAAACATTGTAATATTGAATTTTTTAAATGATATTATAGTTCAAGTTGATACTGAATTGAATTTATAGATTGAAATAATTGCTCTTTTTAGCCTACTTTCCGGTTGAAAATAAAAGAAAGACGAAAAAAGTATTAAAAGTAGCTTAATGCATCTAAAAATATCGCCAAGTCCAAAAAATATCGCCAAGTCCAAAAAATATAGAAAATAAAAAGGTGAAATGAATATCGAAAAATTAAAAATTTGAAAGTAGGGTATTGAGATGGGGAATTTGTGTGTCGGTCGGTCGGTCTGTCTGTCTGCCCCTCCCCCCCCCCCCCCAATAATTTTTGAATGAACATTCCGATTTGGACAAATTTTTTTTTGTTGGAAAGATCTTGGCGAGTACAGCTCATTCCCATATTTGATTTTTCGATTTGAACAATTTTTGGTTCAACTTTGAACCGTTCAAACAACCTGTCCCGCGATGCTAACTTTTGAGTGAACAATCCGATTGAAACAAACTTTTTTTTGTTCGAAAGATCTTTTCAAGGATACTTCATTCCCGTATTTACATTTCCGATTTGAACAATTTTTCGTTCAATATTGAACCGCTTAATCAAGTTGTCACCCCTAATAACTTTTGAGTGACAGTCCGATTTAAATAATTTTTTTTTTTGTTCGAAGGATCTCAGCAAGGATACTTCATTACCGTATTTAAATTTTCCATTTGAACATTTTTTCATTCAACATTGAACCGTTCAAGCAACCTTTCCCCACCTAATAACTTTTGAGTGAACCGTCCGAATGGAATAAACTTTTTTTGTTTGAAAGATCTCGGAGAGGCTTTCCCATACACTCCCATATTTCGCTTTTTGATTTGAACCATTTTTCGTTCAATATTGAACCGTTCAGAAAAAAAATTAACATTAGCGTCTACGGGGAATTTAAGTTGAATGTTGATCCTGAACTTAAAGTCGGATTTCCTTCAAACTAACTTTGTAAGAAAATGGTTTTGATAAATAATGTTTGTAAAGTACTTTTCTGAGTAATCTTCTGTGAGAACTCTGATTCCGACTCCGACTCCGCAAACATGGCGAAATGCACTCTCAGAAAAAAAATGACTGACTGTGCAGACGATTTTTTGTTTATTTATTCATTTGTTTTATTTTATTTATAATAATAATAATAATAATTTTTTTTTGGCAGACGATTTTTTTTGTAACAAAAATTTTTCATTCACGAGAATATTTTATTCTTTATTTATATTTCACAACTGGCAACGGATTAAAAGTGAAATTCGAGACATTTTATTAACGGACGAGTTTTTTTTTCTTTTTTTTTCTTTCTTTGATAAAATGTGTTTTGATGCTCTTTGTACTTTATTTATTTATTTATTTTATTATTATTATTATTATTATTATTATTATTTTGAAAATGATGAATGATTTTTTCTACGGAAGAACTGTAACAGTTACACTCTTAAAAAAGTGCGACAAAACATTATTTATTCGTTAATTACTTTTTACGTGTCTATTTCATCTGATGAGAGGGGTATATTTTGTTTTTCGAAATCCTCTCTAAGTTCTAAAAAGGTATGTTTGACATAATTTTCAGTCTCAGATAATCAAGAGAATAATGATCAGATGCGAGAATGCCGATGTCGATGTACGGGAAAGTAGGCTCGTTTAGTTCTTGACAGAACTTCTTGTTGATCTTTTAAGTATTAAAAACAAAAAAACAAATTGGTGAAATTCGCGTGCAGTTTTATTTTTAATACCTAATAAACTGTCAGGAAAGGATTATGGCCAATTTCTGGACCAGGTACTGACCGACTAAATATTATAACTAAATTGATCCATACCAATTTTTAGACTTAGTATGGATCAAAATATTCGTAGTATTTGATTTGTTTCTGAAATAAATGTTTTCATCAGTATGCAATAAATTTTGAAAAAAAACCATTTTATCGACATAGTGGGTTTTTTCAAGTGCCCGAAAAAACCCGGTGGTTTCTTTTCTGGCTGGGCCCGCTTTGGCGAACCCTGAGAGTAATAGGGATCCAGGTCGCCCCAATTAGTGAAAGTGCTTTTGCAACAAAATATCCTATAAACTGAGCCAAGGTATCGTGATTTCGGTGAGAGAGTCGTAATCGCGAAAATTTAAGCCCGATTCGTGAAATTTGCAGCTCGCGAAATCACCACTATCTTAACTTTTTGCGAAAATTACGGCTCGTGAAAATTTGTCCTTTTGCAGTAAATAAACTGTATGGAGTGGCGAGCCTAACGGTTGGCAGGAGTGACTTTTGCCACTGGTGCAGCAGCCAAAAGGAAAGGGGCGGCATTTTGACCGATTAATAAGTTATTTTTTTGAAAATAATACTTTTTCTTTTTTTTTTAATTACTTTTTATGGAAATATACAAGAAAAAAACCTCGTAAGAATAAGAACTAGAGGGGGAAATAATGCATCTCTCTAAGGAAAAAATCATTGAAAACATTTTTAAGAAGAAAAAAAGAACAATACAGTAGCAATATTGTCTTGAAATTTGCCAAATAATCAAAATTTTCTGAATAAAGAATTGTTCTGAGGTAACAGTGACCTCCTTTGACCTCTCATCAAAACGACCCTAAGGGGGAGGGTGCTATTTCTTAAGTTCTTCATGGGCGCTAAACCCCCTAGGTGCGTAACTGCTACCCAATAAAAATTTTATTTTAAATTCAAAACAATGAAATATAAAACTGCATAAGAGAAAATGACAAAAATACTAAATACTGCCAACAAAATTATATTATGGCGATAACTCGCCTTTTATTTATGCAGTGTGTAATTCTAAATGGTTGCCTGAATTGGGGGAAGTCTGGTTTGGTAGCATATATTAATGAGAGCTTACTATAATCGGATTTTTTTTTCCTGCTTAACAATTCTTTTACCAGTTGGACAAATTTTTAACTTTCAGCCATTACTAATCCGTAAATATATAAAAATGTTCGGAAAATCGAGTCCAAATTGTCCCACAAGTGACCAGGGGCGCCCAGAACTAAAATTTTTGGGAGAGTAAAATCATCAATTTGCCGAATGAAGTTCCAATTTTACCGAATGATAAAATTCAAGCATGCAAACATGTCGTACAACGTACATGCCTAACATATGAGAAAAAAATAGGAATCTTTGAAGAAGAAATAAAATAAAAACGAAAAGAATAAATACTCTCAATGTTGCAATATTGTCTTCAAATTGCCGAATCGTCTGAAAAATGTGCCGAATAAGGAAATTTTTGGGAGGTCACTGTGACCTCCTGTGATCTCCCATCGGGGCGCTCCTGCTAGTGACGATGGCATCACCCATTTGAAAAAGAATTCTTATTCATTGTTCTTTCATCTGAATGAATATGTACTGCATTACAGGTAACTTGAGCGTTCGTGAAGAAATTGGCTTTCTAAGCGAAAAGACGAAAACCGCGCAAAGAAGTACAATGCAATTTTTTTACGCTTTTAATCGTGATGTGCATTAAAAGGCGTAAAGAGCTTGCATGCCACTTCGAATTAGCATAAATTATCGTGTCTTGGGAGTTAGAGGGCAAGAGACCACCACGAACGCATCGATCAAGGTGGAAAAAGCATTGTGGTTACGCTTTCAGGTATCAAAAGAAAAATGGAGGAAGAAAGGTTTATATAGAATGCTGGGGGGGGGGGGGGGTGAAGTCCATTGACTCCCTGTTGTTAGATATTTTTTATCTTTGGACTTCCTCGAGAAGGCTGAAATTTAAAACTTCTCGTTTTTCTTCAAAAGGGTTGGAATTTTCAACTTTTGCTGCGGTGTGGTGTGAGTGGAGAGCGTCACGAAATGCTCTGACAATTGAGATAAGAAAGGTACGATAAATAATACAAACTGTAAAATTGAAAAAAAAAAAGATTCCTTTGCCTTTTGATCCCTTTTCTTAAGAAGAAAATGTGAGGTATTTTGCTAAAAATTCAATGAATCAATATCAATGACTTGCATAAAATAACAGGGAAATGATGGTTAAAAGAAGATTAATGGAAGAATAGTAAAGTGCACTGGACTCAAAAAAGTGCTTTTCTCCCGTCGTTACTTGAGGGAAAATACATCAAAACTGTAACTTTAAGCTTTGAAGGGTAAAAGACACTTAGAAATATTTTTTAGCTAAAAATTAGTTGACGCATTTCTTGTACATGTACATTTGAGTGGCAATCTTCTGAATTTGAAAGTGTTGATATGCACACTAATTTCTTCTTGATTTTTTAGGCAGCCGATGCAGTATGACGTATTTTGCCCCTTGGGTACAGCAAATTTGGTCAGTGATTTCGAATTTTTCCAGAGGTAGGGCAAAAGGGATGTACTCAATGTTAATTCTACATAAAAACAGTAAAATGACGAGGCATTTATTCCATACGACCGGGGGGATTGACGCCCAGCTTTTTATTTCTGTTCAATCTGGCAGTTTTTCTATAATATTACTCCATTTGTACAATAACCAATATGGGGATTATGAAAATGAGGGATGAAAATTTTTTTATTTTATTTATCACAAAAAAAAGTACAAGATCCTCGTGTTCCACAAAGTTTGACACGAGGCTTACAGAAGTAAGTATTAAGCACGAAAGTAGAAGTTAAAGATTGCTTAAAAATTTAAATTATTTACAAAATCAGAAAACAATGGAGATACTAATAGGTTAGTAGTAACCTAGTTGGCCATTAAATGCAGGAAGTTGAGCCAGAATGCAAACATGCAAACTATTTATGTCAAAATATTTTTTCTCCGTTAATTTACGAAACTCTTTTTATAATGCTCAAATGAATTCTTCACAAGTCAAAATAAATGCCTTTCTTTTATTGAAACATCTCAGAAAAAAGCAGGAGAAAAAGAACTCGTAATTCGCCACAGGGTAGGAAAGCTAGTTGGCGAAATTAGATTGTTATAATAAGGCAGTTTTGTGTTTCCTGAAAAATAACTCAAATGTAAGCCTCGTTTCTCCAGTTACTAGGTGACATCTTAAATTGTGAGTTGAAGTCTGTGATGTGTGCTTGCATAAATCTGTGTCTTCAGGAGAATTTATAGCACTTGCATTAATGAATGTTAGCACACAGATCTAATAGGATATAAAATGACAAATTTTGAATTTTGAATTTTTATCTAGAAAATCGCTTTTTTTTTTTCAAGTTTGTCATTTTTCAGTTAATCTGCGCACCCTTTCCCCGTAATTTATTATAAAATCAGATCCATGGATTATTCAATAGCACAAACGGTAATCATTCAAATTTCAAGAAGGTATGCTTTAAACGTCAAATGCACTTTACTAATTGAAAAAAGAAAGGAAGAAATAACTATTTTAGGCATTTTTTGCTTTATTTATTATTTTTTCATTTATACTTTACTTTACTTACTTTTAGGATATTGTTTGATCATTTCTCCCTCGTTCAAAACGCGAAAAATCAAATATTAAGTTTTTAAATGAAGTTTTTAATCTGTTTAATCAGGTGTTTAATCAGTTTTTGTCGGATGTCTGTGCATCCATAAGCTCAATTTTTTTTGCATTGAAAAAGGCGTTCCTTGTAACGCCGAAGCACGTGTCTGCATTATCCATTTCTGCTTATTTGTGCCTCCTTCATGTTGTAATTTTCTCTAAATTAAATATTAATTTACTTCTCCTGCGGAGATAGGATTTCGTTTTTAAATAAACAAATATTTTCAGCAATTTTCGTAGTGAGACTTGAGATATAACTATCCTTAGATAAGGTACTTTACTTTATAAGTTTGTACGTTGAAATTAAGGTAATATGTTTTGTTATGATTCACAATTTATTGAAAATGCAAAAAAAAAATGTGTTGTAATTTAGTAATAAACAAATGAAAATCTAAAGGAAATAAAGTGATACAATTCTATTAAGAAGTAATTGAACTCACAGTCTGAACTGATCATTACAGTCCTTAAAAAATAAATCATAAAAATTTATCCTGATTTGCATAAGAAAGATTTGTAATACTTATTGTTTTTTTTTAGTTGAAAATTGCTCAATGAAAGTTCTGTCTTCGTACAATATATAAGCTTTGTTGATATCTTTCTCTATTTCCAATCCAGGTGTTTTCGGAGATAATCAGTACTATGTAGCTTTGTATGCAAAATTGTTCAGTTTTAAAAATGTGCTTCTATTTTGTATAACTTTAAATAAATTACTTAAAAAGAAAACAAAGTAACTAATTGTAGCAGTCTTAAAATATTTTGTCTTATTTTTCATTGGTAATTTATGTCAAATGCGCTGTATTTGCAAAGATGTATGTTTAGCACAGAGGCACAATAGGAAAAAACATTAATTCAAAATTCTTCGTGGTTGAAGAGCCAACCTTTATTGTTGGCTTAATATGGTAGGAAAGATAAAACCGGCATAAAAGAGTTGGAGAAATAAAAAATATCGTATGAAACAAAAATAATGCCCAAGAATGCACATAATTGCTTATGAAAACGTCCGTTTACAGGATATGTTTCCATCTCCAAATCAAAGCAAGCCGAAATGCAGTAAACTTGCGTAACATCCTGATAACAAGAAAAAGTTGCGGGATTATTAATCTCGGTTTTTCAGAGACTGTTGATCCATACAAATTAAACAGTACGTGATTATTGCTCAGAGTTGAACAGCGGAATTAATCTGTCGTCCGGGGGAAAATTACTGCCTCAGATAAAGTTCTTACAAGTTAGGTATGATGGATTGGAGACATATTTGTAAAACGTGCGCCCTGCGTTTGGTTGATTGCGATGAAAGTTGGGTTGAACTGATACAATGTCCGAAAATAACAGCTTGTTACAAGGCCTTATTATAGGATTTTATCTCGAGAAAAAGAAGAATTAAGAAAAAAAAATCTAACTGGTCACTGAACCTTTCGGATTCTAAGTGCTATGGGTGGTTTTCGTTCAACTTTTTCAGAACTCAATTTTATATTCCTAATGAAGGTTCTTTCACAAACTTATTTTTAGTTATGCATTTAAAAGCCAATATCTAACAATTATTAATACTTTCGTATGTTTGGATTCGATTCTAATTAACATCTAATGTATGGCAACGCTAATCCGGCTTTATAATTAGCAAAAGCCGGATCATGTACACTAGCTTCCAAAGATACAATACACTTCTATTTTATCCTTTTGTTTTTTAAGCCAGTGTCAGACGTTATTTCTGTCCACCTCATGTACTGTCCACCACCTTAACGAATCAGACAAACGTTTATTCCTGACACTGTTAGGGATGCACCGATAAGCAAATTGGCCGATTACCGGTTAATCGGCCGTTAATAATCGGCCGATTAATCGACTGAGCCGATTAATGATAAGGATGATTGTTTTTAATTCTACCAATTTTACCATCACTGTTTTTTCTCTCTTATGCAATTCCGAGCTTAGAAATAGCAAGCAATTTGTTTCTCCGAAAAGATTTGTTTTTCTATTTTCCTAAATTTCCCAAATACCAATTTTCATATTGTTGTAAAAAATATTACATTAACACAATGTTAATTATGTTAATTAGACATAAAAATTCGAAAAATAATGGGTGAGTCTGTGGTGAGCTCTCCAAATTAGGAGTACTTTTAATTAAAATCTTTTTAACCAATTTAATAATAATTCTGTACCTCAGAACCAGACTAACGTAAGTCCATTTTCGTCATTTTTCAGTAGAGGGGAAAAACGATGTATTCGACAATCGTTTTTCCCCTCTACCGAAAAAGGACGAAAATGGACTTACGTTAGTCTGGTTCTGAGGTACAGAATTAAGACTTCTATTTCTTGTGAAAATTAGAGGTTATCTAAAAGTACTGTGCTAAGGAGAAAACTATCGACACGTGAAAAATGTTGCAACATTGTCTATGCGTATATTTATTCAAAGTAGAAGAATTAATTAATCAAAAACTTTATATCAACTGTGAGGATTATTATTGCTGTTAACAAAATTATTCATCATAGTTTCTTAGTGAAGGTATACTTTAAAGAATGATATTAAAAAAATGTATTTTTTCCGATTAATCGACCCAATTTTGTCGATTATTAATAATCGGCAAAGTGGCCGATTATGGCCGATTAATCGGTGCATCCCTACTGCCAGGCCCTTCTGATTATTCTCAACGAAACTACCAACAACAGTTGAAAATCAACAAAAGTTTACGCAAAATTACAAAAACTTGTTTTTATTTTTCTTTGTTGTCGTTCATTTTCACTGTAAATTTTATTGCTGCTTCTTTTACTTCCTTTTGCATCAAAACGGAAAGATTGTAATCGCTAAAAAATTTTCACTCAAATGTCCGCCTAAACATATAATTTACTCACTAACCGAATGAATGTTGAGTTTTTGTTGCCCGTCCGTTCGTACATATGTGTCTAACAATGTATGCACAATCCTTTTTATCCATTTTTACCATCACTAAGTCAATTATCACGACTTTTCTCGTCACATCTGTCTGTGCATCCGCATGTATGTACCAGGAGTGAATTCATAAATTTTTAGGTATCGAAACGCGATTGAAAGGCAAGGGATAAAAGTGATATTTGACAATTTTTGAAAAACTTTCTTTTTACCATGGATGAAGATGAGGTAATAATTTTTCTTTTGAAAGCTTTTGCTAGAAATTTAAAAAATTGACACATATCACCTTTATTCATTTACCCCTTCAATTGTGTTTGTGAGTTAACACAATTGAACACACACTAATCTGAATTTGTAAATCGGCGAAATTTAAATGTCACAGATCACCTTTATCCACTTTCCCCTTCAATTTTAATCTATAGTCATGAACATTTTTTTTTTTTTGGAAAAGAGGAATCCATTTTTCCAGAAAAGCAATAACGGAACTGCGTTCTAGCAATAAACCTTTTCGGATGTGTACGTATGTATGTATCTCGTATAACTCA
Organism: Uloborus plumipes; assembly: GCA_038373865.1. Classification (NCBI taxonomy): domain Eukaryota; kingdom Metazoa; phylum Arthropoda; class Arachnida; order Araneae; family Uloboridae; genus Uloborus; species Uloborus plumipes. Next base: position 117,682 of record JAXGGA010002006.1, on the reverse strand, counting down.
AAAAAGATACGTCGTAGAAAGTTGAAATTTTGTTATAGACTCTTAGTGGGGTCTAGTTGTGTACCTCCCATCTTTATTGACTTCAAATGTTTCGAAAGTTGTTTTTCATACGTTTGCTAGAAAGGGGGGGGGGGAGATTTGTCAATATATAGTGAAGCTTTTGGTTTCAAAGTTTTTGTCTCCAGCTTGGCGACAGACCGCAAATTTGGCAACGAATTTTGCAAATATTTTTTATTTCTATCTGGTTTCAATTTGGTACTATTGGTGATAACTGGCTAGATATGCTTTGAATCATGTTAAAATTTTCAATGTTTAGTACATTACCCAGGTAGCACAAATAACCTTTAAACGTTTTATAAACGTTTTTAAGCGGCACCGATTAATCGGCCACTTATTAATAATCGGAAAAATCGGGCCGATTAATCGGCTGAAAAATATTTTTCAGATATTATTCTTTAAAGCAGCGTTTCTTAAACTGTGTTCCGCGGAACCCCAGGGTTCCACGAAGATCACGGAAGGGCTCCGCGAAACTTTTCCTCCCTTCCTTTCATCATATTTGAACTAAGTTCTCAAAAGTTCCGTAAAAGAGTACGAAAGTTTCATCGAAATAACTTCTGATTCATCTTTGCAGCAGAAGTTTAAACAAATGCCACTTGTAGATTTCTGGTGCAGCCTAAACGTTGAGTATCCCCAATTGTGTGAAAAGGCAAGTACTGGCACTTCTGCCATTTGCAACTACGTACATGTGTGAAACTGGGTTTACGACTTTTGTCACAAGAAAAAATAAATGCCGGAACCGACTCGATGCTGAACCAGATATGAGGATACAACTCTCTTCCATAAAGCCGAAAATTAAACGTATCTGTGATAGTAACAAGAAGTTCTGTCAAGAACTAAACGAGCCTACTTTCCAGTACATCGACATCGGCATTCTGTCATCTGATCAATATTCTCTTGAATATCTGAAAATGAAAATTATGTCAAACATACCTTTATAGCACTTAAAGCTGATTTCTAAAAGCAAAATATACCCCTCTCATCAGATGAAATTCACACGTAAAAAGTAAATAAACGAGTAAATAAAGTTTTGTCGCATCTTTGAAAGAATGTAACTGTTATAGTTCTTCCGTAGAAAAATTTCACAATCGTTTTCAAAAGGAAAAAAAAATAAATAAAATAAATGTACAAAGAACATCAAAACACATTTTATCAAAGAAAGAAAAAAAACCTCGTTCGTTAATAAAATGTCTCGAATTTTATTTTTAATCCATTGCCAGTTGTTAAATATAAATAAAGAATAAAATGCTCTCGTGAATGAAAAATTTTTGTAAACAAAAAAAAATCGTCTGCCAAAAAAAAAGTAAAAATAATAATAATAAATTAAACAAAAAAAAATGAATAAATTAACAAAAAATCGTCTGCCCAGTCAGTCATTTTTTTCTGAGCCTGCATTTCCGCCATGTTTGCGGAGTCGGAATCAGAGTCCTCACAGAATATTTTTCAGAAAAGTACTTTACATGCATTTTTTATCAAAACCGTTTTCTTACAAAGTTAGTTGGAAGGAAATCCGCCTTTAAGTTCAGAATCAACATTAAATTTAAATTTCCCAGTAGGTGCTCAAAATTTTTTCTGAACGGTTCATCATTGAACGAAAAATGGTTCAAATTAAAAAGTGAAATATGGGAATGAGTCTCTCCGAGATCTTTCGAACAAAAAAAGTTTATTCAATTCGGACGGTTCACTTAAAAGTTATTAGGTGGAGAAAGGTTGCTTGAACGGTTCAATGTTGAACGAAAAAATGTTCAAATTGAAAATTTAAATACGGTAATGAAGTATCCTTGCCAAGATCTTTTGAACAAAAAAAAGTTTGTTTAAATCGGACTGTTCACTCAAAAGTTATTAGGGGTGAGAGCTTGTTTGAACGGTTCAATGTTGAACGAAAAATTGTTCAAATCGAAAATTTAAAAACGGGAATGAAGTATTCTTGATAAGATCTTTCGAACAAAAAAAAGTTTATTCAATTCGGACGGTTCACTTAAAAGTTATTAGGTGGGGAAAGGTTGCTTGAACGGTTCAATGTTGAACCAAAAATGTTCAAATTTAAAATTTAAATACGGTAATAAAGTATCCTTGCCGAGATGCTTCGAACAAAAAAAAATTGTTTAAATCGGACTGTTCACTCAAAAGTTATTAGGGGTGACAGCTTGTTTGAACGGTTCAATGTTGAACGAAAAATTGTTCAAATCGAAAATGTAGATACGGGAATGAAGTATCCTTGAAAAGATCTTTCGAACAAAAAAAAGTTTGTTCAAATCGGACTGTTAACTAAAAAGTTAATATCGCGGGACAGGTTGTTTGAACGGCTCAAAGTTGAACCAAAAATTGTTCAAATCGAAAAATCAAATATGGGAATGAGCTGTACTCGCCGAGATCTTTCCAACAAAAAAAAATTTCGTTCAAATCGGAATGTTCATTCAAAAGTTATTAGGGGGGGGGGACAGACAGACCGACCGACCGACCGACATACAAATTCCCCATCTCAGTACCCTACTTTCAAATTTTTAATTTTTCGATATTTATTTCTTTTTTTTTTTGACTTTGTTTTTTGGATTTTTGGCGATATTTTTTGGACTTGGCGATATTTTTTAGATGCATTAAGCCACTTTTATTACTTTTTTCGTCTCTTTTATTTTTAACGGGAAAGTAGGCTAAAAAGCAGTTCCGCTCGTCTTATTAAAATGTAGAAAAAAAAAAACAGTATGTTATTTAAAGTATTTTATAAAATTTGGTAATTTCTGCAGTTTTTTTTTTCAAACAATAAATGTGTGTGATGTAAATTTTGATTTTGCTGTTAATAAACCGTTTCTAAAATGAAACACTAAGTTATCGCCCTTAAACCAGGGCTAAGAATGTTGCATTCAAGCTGCTGTGTGTGTGGGGGGGGGGGGGGGATAGAAATAAAAACAAGGGTTCCGCCAAAAAAGTGGACAGCAAAAAGGGTTCCACTTGTAAAAAAGTTTAAGAAACGCTGCTTTAAAGTATACTTTCACTAGGAAACTATGATGAATAATTTTATTTAATAAATAATCCTCACAGTTGATATAAAGATTTTTTAAAATTGATTTCTCCTACTTTGAATAAATATACATAGACAATGATGCAACATTTTTCATGTGGCGATAGTTTTCTCCATTGCACAGTGCTTTCAGATAACTTCTAATTTTCAAAGAATAAAAGTACTGAATTAAATTGCTACACTATTTCGTTAAAACGAAAAGATAGTCGTTATTAAGATTTTTTTTTTTTTAATACGAAAGCTGAAACTGTCTATAGGTAAAGAGAAACATTTTGAGCTTACTCTCCTTTCACACTATTTTTATTTTCTACAACCGTTTTAGAAACCCCATAAAAAAGCATAAGGCAATGAAGTATCGTTACCAGCCAAAATTTGAATTATGATCACTCAGTGGTGGTTGACCCACTATTTTGAAAATACATATCAATGGACGTAATAAATTCAGAATCTGAAGCTTTATGCTGGAGCTTTACGAGGGTATTATCAGTCTGGACTAAGTGCATCATTGCACTCTGAATCTTACATCCTAAAACAATATTTTAGGGAGCAAGATTCAAAGTCCTCTGGTTATCTGATTTAAATGTTCTACCTAAGAAAATGACTGTTGTAGATAAAATTGCTGCAGGTCCTGTCTGATGAATTGGAGACATTTTCCGTTAAGAGTACACTTTTTTTTTTACTGTGAAAGAACACCCTTTGATACTTTGTTTAAAGTCTCCAAAATAGCTTTTATCCGGGAGACTTTAAGCTGTCGAGATTAGTCAGAGATAATGAAATGCAAAAACCTGGGTATTATGCTGATTAGAATAGCGGAAAGAAATCTTAAGGATGCTTTTCCCGCCAGGTAGAAAGTTATGATAAAGATTTCGAGGAGTAATTTATGGTCAAGAAAGTTTAGACTTCAGGAGAGCATTAAATTTAGTCATTCGATAAAAATATTTTGAAAATGAAGTAAAATGGCACAAAACAAGAGTATTTTTATTGAGAATTTTTATTAATTTACTAGCTTATTACCCGGCGTTACCCGAGTGCTTATTAATGCAACATAGCTCTAAAAAATATTTGAATGAATTCTATAACGATTCTATCCACATAGGCATATTTATTTCATGCTAAAATGAAATAGGTGAGCCTTAAATTAAGAATTCATTGTTAATCGTAATCTTTAATATTATATTTAAATGTATTAAATTTTATCAATTTGTATGCTTAAAGGCTTCTCTCTATTACTCTATTTATTCAAAATTGAAAGAAAATGAAAATTTTGAGACAAAAATTTGAATTTTGATCTTTTTAGATTTTTTTAAAATTTCCAAACCACGCCAATGTGAATTCTAGTGCATCAAGGAACCTCTGTGAAAAGTTTGATGAAAATCCGACGAAAACCGTGGATTTGTATAAGGAACAAAAAAACAAACATATATATATACGTACATCCATTTATATATAGATAGATTTTTATTTATTTATTTTTTCTTTCGCTCTTTGTTTTTAACGTGAAAATTAGAACATCCTGAAACATAGAGAACTCCTGAAAACATTTTAAGCTGATTTCGTCTGCAACGAAAACAACTTTTTCTTATTTATTTGTGATGCAAGAAAGTTTTGAATCATTTCATAAACACATGTTTTTTAATGGAATGTAAAAAGGAGAAAAAACGTACAGGTCATGCGTTTAGAAATTTTGCAAAAAAGTAATCAGTTCTTCAGAACTTCGGAATATATTTTGAGGCGTCACTCACATACACAATGTTTTGCACTTGAAAATCATGTATCAAAATATCCACCACGTTCAACTCTAATTTCAAATGAATTTGTTGTCGTAATTAAATAATATTGAGCAACAAACTTGTAGAATAATGTAACTTAAATCGTATTTTAAGCTATTACAAACTGTAGGTTTAGATTTATTTCAGATTTTGCCTGAAATTTCAAAAGTCGATTACGAAATTCAACCCTATTTTCCCACATTATAACCCTTCAGTGAATCCATTGACTGTTGCATCATTAGATGCTTTTAAGATATAAAGCAGTAAGTAACCGTCTCTAAGCCAGGGCTAAGGCAGAAACATGCAAAACACCACCAACTCGTTCATTCCATCCATGAGCTGCAGTTTCGTGCTGTTTGGCATTCGTCAGCCCAGAATATAGGAAGTAAACGAATTGGAGGCAGAAATCCTATATAGAAGCAAAGAGAGTCAAACAAAAAAAAAAAAAAAAAGGAAAACTGGTAGCTAATGTGAAGTTAGAATACCAGCGAGCGACCGCACATTGGCACGGTGCAACTCGTAAATTTTTAGGCAGAGCTCAAGATAGAAAGCAGTAAGTAAACACACCCCTAAGCCAGGGCTGATGTAGAAACTTGCGTGTTTACGAGTTTTACCGTACCAATGTGCGGTCACTCGCTAGTGTTCTAATTTCACATTAGCTACCAGTTTTTTGGCTCTCTTTGCTTCTATAAGAAGATTTTTGCCTTTAGCTCGTTTACTTCGCATTCCACGTTGACAAGTGCCAAATCGCACGAAACTGCAGCCCATGTATGGAATAAAAGAGTTGGTGGTGTTTTGCATGCTTTTAATTTTGTTAGATCGACATGCATGTAAGAAAAAAAATAACACGAGAAAATTCAAGACCGAAAACGTTAACGCCTATGGTGGTTTTTAGATTATCATCTCACCTACACTAACATGAACTTTTTATCTCATAGTTTAGGTGAAAAAATGACGGCCAACGAGCCCATTTTGTTTCGAGTTTTGGATGTCTAAGAATTTTTCCCCTGTCAGTTACATTAGGGAAGAGCGTCACTCACGTGTTTTCAATCATTAAAAATTCGAAGTCTTTTGTTTCTTCCCTGTGCGTTGCTTTTTTAGTTGATGAATGTGGTCACATAATTGACAGATATAATTGGAAGAAACTAATTGCAAATCAAAGGCAGAATTCCTCCGCTTCTCGACTAATACTTCTTCTGAAGATCATAAAAGAGAAAAAGAAAACTTGATAATTCATTACTCTTCGGTACAATAGAGTAGGAATTACTTTTATTGCACGACCATTAAAGTGATTTTTCTGATCAATTAAGCACAAGACCGTTCCGCCGAAATAATGTCCTTACAATAGACATTAATATGATCTGCCCACGTGAATTTGAGCTCACGTGTACACATGTGCACGTGCATTCCCTAGTGAATCTGTGGCAGCGTGAAATGAAGGGTAGGACTATTTGATCTTGTGCAAAGAATTTTTACCATTACCTGCACTTATATCGAAATTAATTGCTTGAGATGCGTTATGTGTGACACTGAACAACTAGCAAGTTGCAAGCCGTAAAAGTGGCGAAAAGTATTTTTTTCTTTCGTCTATGTTGCAGGAGGTGTCGCAAGAAAAATAATCCTTTGAATTTGGCAAGCTTTTGTTTCGGAGAATACGTGGCAAAGTAGTCAAACGTGCCTGCTCGCAGTACAGGAGATCGTGAGTTCAATTCCCACTGATGCTCTTGGTGTTATTTCCTCTTTTTGTACTGGAAATCTTTCTTGTGTTGTCTTGTCTATAAATAAATAAAGGAGCCCAAACTCTTGGCACCAATTTTTGCCATAGTGTTGGCTGACTATAAACACGTCAAAAACTCGAATGTTTCACAGAATTGTCCAAATAAGATCAAATTTTATGTTTTTAAAAAAAAATAAACTAAATTTTATCTTTAAAGCAATTATGACCCTTGTGACGTCACTGCCCGAAAGTCGTCAGATCAAAGGGAATACAAAGTATTTTAAGTTTCTACAAAGCAGCTGAACTATGGGTTTAAATTTCATGACAACTCATCTTTAAAAGTAATTTTATTGAACCACATGTGAAGCTAGCATGATCAGTTAGCTATTCTTTATATCAAAGATGTGGAGTCAAAAATGCTATCCGAGTAAAAAGTTGAAGTTAACCTAAAAAGAACTCTTGGAGGAATTCACAAAACCAAAGTCAGGTGCACCAGTTCACATGAGGGAGCATACATATAAAAAAAAATGTTCGATTTTATGCTGAAGTTTTTGCTCTAGTGTGGCCACAAAAACTGATCACACATACATAGAGACATTTTCCAAAAATGGTTGAAATGGACTCGGCCCACCTCAAAACGTGCAAATCCGTCAAAATTCGAAAATGTTCAAGAATCCAATACTTTCTTTTATATATTAGATATAGAGGAAAGTAAAAATGATTAAATAAAAAAGTGTTTTCTTATCATTATAAATATATTTGTAAAATAAATGTAATAAGTTCTTATAGTACTTGCTTCTAAGCGCGTAGCTTTTTGGAATTTGTTTATTATTAATTAATATTTTTTAATTAAAGTAATTGTCATTAATTGTAGGAAAAATAGCTGCTGTGATATATTTTAATTTTTTGATATTTCTATGTTCGCCATTATCGATTTTTTTTCTTGTACCACGAACCAGCAAGTTGCGTACCATGGATGGCACGCGTACAACAGATTAGGAAACGCCGATTTAAAAAGTGATTTAGTATAAGTGCAGTTCTGTTTTCATGCATATTATTAAAACTCGGATCTTAATGTCCTGGAAAACAGGGCTGCGGAGTCGGAGGAAGAATGATCGACTCCGACTCTTTGGATTTCAAAGCTTCCGTCAGCGACTCCAATACCCCAAATTCAGTCCGACATAAACACCTAGATCTTGATCTCTTTAAAATTCTCCGAGACGTAAATGTTGAATTTTTTAACTGTTTAGAATTAAACAAAAAATTGTTTGAATCCGAAAATGTAACTTGGAAATGCGGTGTCCTCACAAAGATTCTTCGAGAAAACAGAAAATTTGTTCAAACAGGACCATTCCTTAAAATTTATTTAGGCAGAGGGGAGGGGGTGACAGATCGGCAAACACACATTTCAAAACTTTCACTTTTTTTTTAGTTTTCAATATTTATTTTCTTATTTATTATTATTTTTTTTAACTATAATTTTTCTTCTTTTTTGACTTTATCGCAAAGTCGGCTAGAAATGTTTTACAGTATCTGAATAATGAGATAGGAGCGAATATTTAAATCTGTTGAGAAATGAAGAACTGCTAACATTTTTATAAAAACTGTTTTCCATTTCGTCTTTTAAAAATTTTCGAGCACAAAAATTATCTTTCGTGTGTTGAAAGAACTGTTAAATCACTCGCAATGTTATTTCGAAATATTTGTTAAAGTTTAGATTGGGGGAAATTAAATTTCTTCAGAAAAGAAAAGTAAAAATGAGCATTTTATATTTAACATTTGTTTATCATTTTAATTTGTATATAATTTTTTTACATAAAACAAAACTTAATACCTTACCTATTTAAAAAAATGTTTTCTTTTCGATAAGTCAACATTTCCTTAATGACATATCTGTAAATCACGATTTTAGCTATCAGCTCTCATTAAAAGACTTCTTCTTCAGGAGCGGAAAAAACAGAAATGTTTAGATTGCTTGGTATATATTCTTTTCCTAAAGCTTCGTTAGGAGCGCAGATTTTTGCTCTGTAACGTTATTAGTTTTAAATAATGGATACATTTAAGTGTGTCATTTTGCTATTCTAACTATCTTTAAATTTTACAGAACAAGAGAATAACGCATTTTGGAATACAACTACAATTTTCTACAACCCTGCCCCGAACTAAGCAACAAAAAGTCTCTTTTTTTCCATTAATCTCAGAGATTTTTTTTTAAATCTATATGCTCAATTTAGATAATAAATGCTCGATTAAATAAAATATATTTACTGTTAGATGAATTGTGTAATATAAAAAAGAAAGAAAGAAAGAAAAATTATTTGTTTGAAAGTGGACTAAAATAAAATGAAAGATTAAATTCCAACTCAAATGCCATTGACATAAGAAATTCTGTAGTTCGATGCGATCTTAAAACCGATCTTCGCAACATGAAATCGTCACACATTAAGGTCTACTCACCATATTATTTAGGGGTTGCGCTGCTCTTTAGTGGCTATCTATAAATTACAAAACGCCACGATATACGCATTATCTAAAAACATTAAAATAAACACAAAAGTATTTTGAAGAATATTTCCATTATTCAAGAGTTAAAATGACAGTTCCAAACTTTGCATAGGAAAAACCTCTTTCCGGTACATAAAGTTAGTTATTGTTCTGTGAAAAGTATCTTTGAAATTGGAAATGTGTCATTGACTCAACTTGAATGTCAGGTTTTCTAAAGACAACAAAAAATTTTCAAATAGTATTAAAAAAAACTATTAGTTAAAATAAAAGAAGAGGCAATAAAAATTCACGTACTTACATTGTTGCAATATTAGGCGCTTTTTTTTTTAATTTTTTACTTTTTGCATTCACATAACTACAAGCTATAACTAATTTGATATCAAGATTTCAAACGTATCGATGAGAGTTTTTCCAAAAAAGCAGTCAAACTAAAACAGACAAAAATTTAATAATTTTAATTTTAATTTTTCTATACCAAAAGAAATACGCCGTTGAAATCTCAGGGAAAGCTGTTTTAATTGGCATAATCTCTTTTCATGGAAGGTATTATTCCATAGATTTTGGAGGAGTGCGCCAGAGCTCTTCAGGAACGGGTATCCCTGCCAATACAAATTTATATGAAAATTTTTAAAATATAGAAAATAATGTAATTAATAATAAGCTAAAATGACAGAAATCATTAGCGAAAACCCAAATCCATCGATTTTTTAGATTGAGAGCCCCTCCCCATACTCTTCCTCTAAAGCATGAGACTTTAAAAATTGACAGTGGCCAGTAGGGTGTCCCAAAAAAAACGAGAGTCGGAATTTTGTAACGCATACCCTCTTTTTTTTCCCTCTTTTACATCAAAACAGCTGTAAAAACAGTTTCAAGCAATTTGAACAACGGAAACCCGTTCCGACTTTCGTTCGAAAGTGCGAACTAACCCTTTTTCACTAGGCCAAATCGAGAAAAACTTTTTTCGGAAATTCAAAATTTCATGTTGATAAAACACTTTCCCTATATCCCCACATATCCCACAAAATCATTTATCTAAATTAAAAAGTATTTAGGTACCCCAAAGAGGCTTAAAATTCATAATTTTCTTCAAAAATAGCTTTTTTTTCTATGTATTTTGTAAACAATGAAAGATAAATTTTAAGAAATTATCAAGATGAAAAATATGAAGCATTAAATATATAATTAGAGCTAAATACAAGTTTTTCTCTCATTTTATGTTTATTTCTCTCGGAAATTACTCAAAATTAAGGTTTTTTCAAGTTTTAAGTTAACCTTTTCCATTTTAAATACCCCCCTTTTTTAACCATTGAAGTTAAATACCAACGTAAATAAAGCACAAATTAGGTAGAAAGTACAGCATGTACACAGTATATGTTGTACTTTCTACCTAATTTGTGCTTCATTTAAAGTGGCTTTTAATTTCAACTATATTTCAGCACAAAGCTTATTTGATCATTTTTCATGTAGGGGAATGTGGGGCAAAGTGAAATAATTAAGTTTACTTATCTACTTCAAAAGGAACAAATGGAAATTTTGTTCTAAAAATTTTTGTGCATAAAGAAGGATTTTTTTTTTTTTGCAATAATACTTTCGTTGAAATATTATTTTTCATCTTTGGCAGTTATTTTGTACTTTTAAAAAAAATGTGAAAAATTTTCACCCCAAAAAATTATGGGATAAAGGGAAAAAAAATATTTTTGTTATGAACATTTTTCAGTTCGAAGATTAACAGTAATTTTCATCAAATGAATGCGTAAATAAACGAAAAAAATTATTATTAACGAAAAATAAACGAATGAGCAAGTAAATGAATAAATAAATTAATTAATGTGTGAGAAAAAATAAATGAGTGAATAAAATAGAGAACGAATAAGAAAATGAGTTAATGAATGAGTAAAAAACTAAATAATTAAGTAAAAGAATGTAAATGAATTAATAAATGAAGAAATACGTGAGTGATTTAATAAATGAATGAATAAGTATACGAAATGAACTATTTCACTTTGCCCCTTGTGCACTTGCCTAATTACATTGAACATTAAACATCAAAAAATGCCTAATTTTAACTAAATAGGGACTGCACTGGATATCAGTAGTTCTCAATTAATAATTTAGATGATAATTACAAAAATCTTATCATTTTATAATAACAAGAAATATTTTTGAAAAGCCATGAATATTACAATAAAGGTATCAAATTTTTAATATGTCTTGTATATATTTTTTCGTTGTTCTTTGGAGCTACCTATTTTTTGACAGGAATTAATGATCTGTCTAGGAACTTAGTTACAATTTTTGTAGATAGGTTGTACTGCAAGCTGGGAAAATATTTCACAATTTCACTTCGCGCCACATTTCCCTACTACATTTTTTTTTATTATTCATCTGTAAATGCTGTTTTGAAAGTGTGTTTTTTAGTGACTTTGGGACTTGATATTTTCTTTAAGTGTATCTGCAATTTAAAATTTATAAATGATGCAATAAATAAATAGAAAAAATCAACCATTTAAAGAAATATATAAATTTTATGCCTTGTGCTGGGGGCCTAATTTCTTTAAAAAAAAATAGAATAAATGTTTATTTAATATCAATATCATGTCGAAAATGTTTACTGTAATTTCAAAAATTACAAATTATGCCGACTTGTGCTTGAAAGTGAAAACTAGTACTTGTGTACTGAGCAGAATCGAAAAAAATTGGGGGAGGAAGTAACACTAATTGTTTAATTAGTTACTTCCTCATATCGCGCATTTATTACCTGTTATTATTTTGCAGAGAAAACAATTGATAATTTCATATCACTTAAAAGCCAGCCTTTGCTTAAAACTGATGATAGTTTTCTCAATGAGAATCCTTCTTTAGGGGGCTACTAACACTTAATTCCTTGAAGGGAAAAGGTCTCAGTGCTTAGATCAGTAAATGATACAGCTGAAAGATTGGTAAAAATGATGCAGAACTTTTATGGTTTGCTAATAGCTGATGAGGAGCAAAAACAATTTTTGTTATGTTGCGTCCAAGAACACCGAAATATATACTCTGACTGTAGTAAACAAACATTAAAACGATAGTATGTTTAGTAATGTTTATTGTACTGCAATATTGTAGTAAATATGTGTTGTAAATAAATTGTTGTCATAGATTTTTTTATTTTATTTTATTTTTTTCTATTTATTTATTTTATCTGTTTATTTTTTATCATTATTTATTTATTTTAACTATTTATTTATTTTAAATTACAGATACAGCAAATATTAAGTTCCAAAATCACTAAAGAACATACTTTCAGGTGAATAGTAAGAAAAAGTAGCATTTAAAATGGAAAAATTTAACTCAAAACTTGAAAAAACCTTAATTTTAGTAATTCTCGTGAGAAATAAATATAAAATGAGAGAAAAAACTAATATTTAGTTCTAATTGTATACTTTATGCTTCATATTTTTCCTCTTGATAATTTCTTAAAATTTATTTTCATTGTTTATAAAATACATAGAAAAAAAAGCTATTTTTTGAAGAAAGTTTTGAATTGCAAGCCTCGTTTGAGGTACCTAAATATTTTTCAATTTGAATAAATGATTTTGTGGGACATGTGGGGATATAGTGGAAGCGTTTTATCGACATGAAATTTTGAATTTCCTAAAAAAAGTTTTTTCGATTTGGCCTAGTGAAAAAGGGCAAGTTCACACTTTCGAACGCAAGTCGGCACGGGTTACCTTTGTTCAAATTGCCCTTAAACTTTTTTTACAATTGTTTTGATGTAAAAGGAAAAAAGTAAGAGGGTATGCGTTACAAAATTCCGACTTTCGATTTCTTGGGGACGCCCTAGTGGCCAGTGAATCCAAAAAGTTGGTGGCCACTTTGTACCAAAAGCTCAAATTATAATCCCACTTAAATTCATTCTGTCTTTCGCAAGATTACACTATGTACTTGCATATATATCCACTACATTACAATAAAAGAAAAATTAAAAAAAAAAACTTGCAACCCTTTTCTGAAAAGAAAATTATTTATTTTAAAATCCAAATGAAACAAAAACTAAACGAACCTGTATACTTGAAGTTAAAAAACATTTCATTTATAATGCTGATTAGTCATAAATTTGGTCATCTTTGACTATTTTTCATTGCATTTTCTAGATTGAAATTATGTATTTAGATATGTTGTTCGTCAGTTTGACGACTAACATAACTTCTTGTAGTCACCAAAAAATAATTTTTAGTCGACAGCTAGTTTCGACCTTTACCTTCCTCCAATAACACAACGATCCATTTTTTTTCTTTTGTAGACTAAAAATATTGCAGATAACCACCCCCTATTTTTTAATAAACAATGATTTTGATGCGGAGGAGAATTCCTTATCTTGCAGCAAATAAGAAGCTATGCTTCAAACGCGCCCCTCCACACTGTACTATCATTGGCTCAGTGCTATTTATACTCAGAATCAAGGTCAAAAGTGTCACATTTTGCGTAATGTAAATAATATCTCATTCAGATACAGCGATTTAGGTTATCTTGGCAAGAGTTAAATTTGAAAATATCTTATTTTCGAAAGCCCCCATATATCTTCTAATTGCATATTTTTTCGGTTGGTATCTTTGCTTCTTATCTTGTGCTTGTTGTGGCGGGAACGGAGTAAAAATTAAAAGCAGTCTGTTTAATGTAAACGCCAAAGGATTCAGAGAATTCTAGAATATACTTATCACTTGCTGTTTAAGTTAAGAAAACTGATTTTAAGTATGAACTAAGCTTATCTGAGGAAGTATTAGAAGTGAGAGCTCTAATGTTATCTTTTACACAAAGCAGGAACAACATTTGAAATGCAAATAAAAATAATTTAATACATTTATAAAATGTAATGGTTTTTAATCATAAAATTAACAAAATTTGAAAGAAAACTATTAATTGTTGTGTTGAAAGAGAGAAAGATTTACGTATTTATGTTTTATAAAACTTAATGCATGCGTTGAATAGGGAAAAATAGACAATTTTCTTGAAAGAAGGTTGAAATTTCGTATGTAGGTTCTGTAAAGGGTGCCACCATACACCTCCGCTGTCGATATTTACTTTTTTTTTTTTTTTGCTGACAGATCATTGCTGATTTTAATGCAGACTGAACTGATGTTATAACTTGGCGACCACTTTATGCTACATCATCAAGCTTGTAATCAAATAATTTGGTTTAACGACAATTTTTGTTGTTGACAGATCATTGCTGATTTTAATGTAGACTGATTTGATGTTATAATTAGGCTACCACTTTACACTAAATCATCAAGCTTGTAGTCAAAAAATTTGGTTTTCAATATGGTGATGTGTCGCCAAGTTGACGACAAACTTGCAAACAAAAATGAGACTTCGAATCAGCTGTTTTTGTTGTTCGAAAATCGCGAAATTATCATAAAATAGACATTAAAATTGTCGGTATTAGAAAAATGAATCGCTGCAAAAGTGTTTTCCTGTATCGGTTTGCATGAAATTAGGAATAAAAATTATTTAAGATTATTTTTGCCTACTCTAAGGCTGTATATTATAGTTTATTTTTATTTTTTATACACTTTTCATATAGTTTTATTGTAATTTCTGATCTCAGTATTAACAAAACCATCACCCATTTCCTTTTTTGGTATTTGGAAATGCCATTTCTATGTTTACCACTATACTTTTATGGATGTATTTAAGTGTCTAAAAAGTTATACACTTGAAAAGTTTTCTTAAGACCCTGTAAAAGCACGCACCCACTTTTGTGTTTGTGAAATTATCCGTCATTTCATTGATGTACAAAGAAGTACTGTAGGATGCACGTCAGAACTTTTATTTTTACGGACAAGTGGGCTTACAAGTATGTTTTACTTCGGAGAAAGTGTCTTAGGATGCTTGCTAATTAATGCCGTCTGTAAGTTTCAAAAAAAGTTTTTTTTTTATCATTTTTTTTTTTTGCAATTATATATGTTATTATTGTAAGCTTGAATAATGCTATCATGGTCAAGTATTATCATTTTTAATCATCAATTTTAAGAATTTCACTATCACCAATTCGAAACATGCAGTAGTTTTTGTTCTAGAGCGGCCACAAAAAACCGGTTACATACATATAGACATACACACACAAACACACATACAGACAGACATTTTCCAAAAATTGGTCGAAATGGATTCAGCACACCTCAAAACCTGCAAATCCGTCAAAGTTCCCAATTCGAAAATATTTACGAATCCAATACTTTCTTCTATTTATTAGATATGGGTGATTTTACAAAAATGGTCAAATTTGTGTTCCATATTGATTGCTCTTTTTGTTTTTAATTTAATAAAAAACTATTTTGGGAATATTTTTATACGTCTTTTGTTCTATAATTCTGATTATTAACAAAGTCAATAATTAATTATTATTGATTTAAAAATAAAATATTACATTGAAATGTCATCCACATGCCCTGTCCCGTAGGTGCAATTCTCACAATCAATGGAATATAGATTTAAAAAAAATAAGTTATTTTTTCTCAACAGTTTTTAATTTATAAATGTGAATGTGTGCAGGATGTAAATCACAAAAAAAAAAAAGCAAAATATTGTGAAAATAATATCTCTAAAAGTTGATCTAAACTTTGTCCCAGTGATTATCAGCCATCCACATGTCTGAAAAGTATTGATATTTTTCTCTAAAATGTTTTATTTCAAAATCTGGCAACACATCTTAAAATGAAGCATGGAACTTTGTTATTCCTGGCCTACAGAATGCAAGTAAAATGTACATGTAAACATTTTTTGATGATAAATAGTCCTAAATCTTACATTTGTAGGTTCTTATTCGAAGTTAAGCCGAAAAATATTCAGATATGACTTTTTGAGAACATATTACTTGCGTTTTGACATTCACATGCCCTTTTTCTGATGTCATTCACATGCCCCAATATGAGACACGTGGATGAATCAAAAGTCAAACTATGACAGTACAATGTTTAAAAATTATGTCTAACAGTTTACAGGTTAAAAAATTTCATAAATATACCTATTGTGTTTGTGTTATTCACATCTTATTGTGTTATTCACATACTTATTGTGTCATCCATATGTCCTTTTTATCATTCACATGTCTTCAAAAAAATGAAAATGCAAAAATACAATAAAATACAAACATTTAAGCTCTGCTAATATTCTATTTTAATTATGCAACTTTTAAGTACTTTGCTGATTTTTTTCAGATTTTTAATTTTAAATTAATTTTTTGAAATCTACATTTTAGAAATACTCCCGTATCTGTAGAATCACCCATATATAGAAGAAAATAAAAACTGAAGAACGACTTGTAACAACAGATACAAAAGCTAGATCATCTGACTTAGTTACTTGATTAGCACAAACATTCTTTCAACTACATTCTTTTAGTAAAAAGAATGTTTGTGCTGCTGCAATTGTATTATGATTTTTCTTGCGTCATTTCTTATACTACATGTAAGAAGTAGCGAGAGAAATGATTCTTCTCCTGACAGACAGAAGCCATTACGACAAATTAACATTCCAACAAATGTACATTTCCCTATGTATCATGAAATTAATGCTTTTGACTTACTGCACCTAAATTAATTAATCTTTTTAGTTCTAATTACCCTAGATAAGTTTACGACCCGAGCCCGATCACATAAATCAGCGAAAACCTTATCTTCCGAGAAACGCATCAGAGGCAAAGGTAATTCTTTTTACGAAAATGATTTAGGTTTCCGCAAATGGCAGCAATAAATTCAGCTGCTGCTGCTTATTTATTATGAATGTTATGTGTGGTCTCTGTTAAGTAGGTATAATATTGCGGTGTTTCGAGCTAAGACTATGATTGAAATGTATTGGTCAACCATGTTTAAATCATTTTTTTCTATTTATGTCTTTATCTTACACGTTTCTGGTGTTGTATAATAATTGCAATGCATTCCTTTACAACAACGAAATGATATTTAAGAATGTTCTAATTTTTCACGACTTTTTTTTCTTGTATTATTATTATTGCCATTAGAATAAATGGCTAATTCTTTACTCTTGCTGTTAATCATTTTTACTTTCTATTTATTTCTGTCTCTCCTATGGTAGTCGTAATTAGAATGTATTACTACCTCTCAGGCAACAATTGCCAACTGGATCTTCCCTTGCTTAATACATAACCAAATTGCATTCCTTGTCTGTTCTGTTGAAACTTGCAGTCTTTTGGTTTCTAAGGGTGAATGGTTGTTCAGAATGGAGAGACGTGCACTGACTGTAAAAGAGAGTTCGGTATGGCCAAAATTTGCACTTTTACAGAAATTGCCCGATGTGAGATAATGTGACCTCTCAAAAGTGCCCTAATTCGGCAAATTTCGTCCGACGATTCGGCAAATCTGGACACTATAATTGCAATCAGTGGTGGGTCCAGCAGAGGGGAGGGAGACACGGGGGCACGTGCCCCCCCCCCCGTCATAGTTTAACTCCAGAAGCAAAAACATATATTTAAGCAAAAAATCCCAACTAAACAGTCGGTGTCATGTTGATCTATCTATTTTGCAACATTCATTTTTATTTCTATAATTTTTACTCTACAGAATCTTACATTATTTAAGAATAGCGTATGAAAACGCAACTTTTTGCTATTTATACTCAGTGTAACCAACCAAACTCTGTTAAAACTATTGTTTGCATTTGGCACCTTTCAGTGATGTTGTAGCACCAACGGACCCCGTAGGGAGCTAAAATTCCACCCTGAACTATATAGGGTGGAAAATGGGCATTGGGCATCCTTAACGCAACGTGCACCGGGGGCGAAAAGATCGCGCCCTAGGAGAGAATAATGGCACCAGTGTCGTATTCAGGGAGCGGGCTGACAGGGATTGACAGGGACCCACCCCGAAATTTCCAAAAAAAAAAGAAATGCATATTTGAAACAAATATTTTCACTTCTTTGAACAAAAATACAACATGAGAAATTTTTTTGCAAATGATAACTAAGTATAAATGGATGTGTGTTGCAGTATTGTTTTTTCCCCTAAAATTAAAAAAAAAGAAGAATATTGTAATATCAGAGTCTGGTAAGGTAATATTGCAAAGGTAATTTAAGGTAATATCTGCAAAATACTATCTGTGTCAAAATGTGAAAAGTTTTTATTGGAGGCGAAATTATTTTCTGTTTTGTAACAATAAAAATATGAGAGAGGCAGGCCCGTCATTTCAAGTTTTTCCAAGGAGGGGGGGATTCAAAGGGTGCAAACACAATGCAATTTCATTAGGTTACAAAATGCCTCGCCTACTTATATGGAAATACAGTGATTTCTCAAAGCCAGTGATTTCTCAAAAGGGGGTCAATTGACCCCTTCCTGACCCCCCTAAATGACGTGCCTGGAGAGAGGAAATAGAAAATTTCATTGCGGAAAACCAAAACAGTTCAGTGTCTTTGGAAAAGAAAAACTATCTAAACACATAAAATAATTCCATTTACTCAAAAATTTAAATTAATGTTTTGCTTGCTTGTTGATTTATGCAATGAAGTTCAACAATAAAATATTGCATGGTCTGACTTTCAACAACCATCATGTTTAGCAAACTGTCTCACCGGTTAAATACTCTTTCTTAATACAGTATAGGCATTCTGTACTGTTGAAATTATTAACCTGTTTAACATACTAGTATGAATACAAATCTAATACGATTCTTCAACAACTGATGACAGAGAATTCTTCTTTAAGAATGACTTTTCATTTAAACAGATGAACTTAAAACTAACAGGAGATTTGTGGAATTTGAGTATTGCATAAAGGTAAAAAAGATTGAGCGAGCTGGTACATGGAATTTAAGATATTCATTTAAAATTGTTTGGGTTTTCCAAGTATATGTTTCCATTCCAACTCTAAAACAGAAAAAGCTTTTCAATTGACTTCATGATTCAAATAAAGGTTAACCTCAAAGGTATGTTAATTGAAAAGTTTTGAAAACCCAAAATTCACAATGATATGTCTAAAACTGATTTGTGTGTGTGTGTTAATTTTACTGACTATAAACTTTATTACTACTACACTCATTTTTGGTTTTGGAAACTATTAAAAAGCACATGTGTGTTTCTCTTTCTGATTAGCTGTTTCGTGAATCAAGTTGCCATCTCTTCTGTGACAGGCCCGTCATTTCGAATTTTTTTGGGAAATGGGTGTTGAGTGGCAAGATGTAAATGCTCAATGTAAACTGCACTAAAAGAACAGCAGAACAGTCGCCTGTGATAAGTAAATACAATGATTACAGGGAAGGAGGGCAAATGACTTCAACCTGATCCCTCACATGACGGGACAGTTCTGTGCTCGTATGTGCTATCGCATCAAATTATTTTATGCTTGTAATAGAGAAACTTACTTGAACATAGACTTGGGACAATACCCGGCAATTCAAGCGACTAGATGTCAGTCTTTCGCTCTTAACCTTTAGGAACCGGGCGGTACACATGGTGTACCATAAGTCTTTTTTCTTTAGAGGACGGGGTTGAGATTTTCGCTCAAACCTTTTGGAGAGGGGGATTTTTTCAAGGTTTCGTACGTCTGGTACAACAGTTTATACCTTCTCTTTTCAATGGAAAAGAAATCTGTGGTTCCACTGTCGTACTACCTGGGTCGAAAGAAAAATTTCATTATGAACAGCCCGGATCCGAAAGGTTAACTTAACTAACTGAATACTTGTAATTAATATTCTCACATTTTACTTTTTAAGCCTTATCCTAAAGGTGGGTCTGCCCACGACGCGGGAAGTGGGGGGAACATGGCACAGACGGCGCCATCGAAGTTTTTAGAGGGGTTAAATTAAGAAAATGAAATTGTTTTTGAACTCATTTGAGGAGGAGGGGGTTCTTGTTTTGGGGAATTCTCCACAGCATTTGAATGGGAGAGGGAGGAAATGAACCATTTCTCTTGTGGGATGGGCAGTGGGCATCCCTGCTGTTAGAACGCTGATTGCTATATAATACATCCCCCCCTTAGATTTGATTTGATATTACTCTTTATTAATCGAAGAAGAGAAGGAATAGCTAACCTCGTTCTACCCTGCACAAATAAATAGAATGGATCTGTGGGTGGTCTTGCTTAGTTACCACTCCTTTTCCAAAAGCCAACGCCACCCTTTATCATTAAATTCACCGATTTTGTTATTTTAAGCGCCATATCTCCCAATTTAGAAACCCTGATTACATTATTCTCTCCCAAGTAATAAAATTTAGATATTTTTGAAATAAACTTGAATTGAATAACTTAGTTCCTAATTTCATTGGTAATTCTTTTCTGAAATTCTGTACGGTAAATTTGCCCAGTAATGTATCTAAAAGCTAAATTTCACGTCACGGTCGCTCAAAGGGTAAATAAAGATCTATGACTAAAACCGTAATCGGTGCTACTGTCCTCGAAGCCTCGAAGTACACATACATATCAGAAGGACTAACCTAAAAGCAACAGTTTTTTCAGCGAAACCGCCCTCGTCATGTCAAAAAAATCTGTAGCAGGAGGCTGACACTTGATAGCAGAGAGTTTCGACAAATATGGAAAGGATTATCCACTTTCAGAAGGCTCTGCCTCCCCGGGGCCATATTTTTCTGCCACCTCCAGTGCTATCACGTGACGAGAGGATGAGAGGAAGACGGGTTAAGCCGCTGCACGTGATCCGCTTGCGCGATCACAAGCGGCGCATGTTTTCCGCATTTCGATTTCAAAACTTTCAGCATTTTTGCCTCATTTGTTTCAAAACGCATAAAGTTAGGAGCATTGCTTCATAGAAAGTATTGTACATTTTCTCGAAGGTGCTGAAAATTCAGTTTTAAGATTTTTTCTTGATTTTTCATATTTTTTTCCGTCTGAAAACTATTCAAATGCAATAAAATCTCGAACTGCGAAATGTATGTTTCAACGAAATAAATTTCAGTCCCAACCTAATTGGTGTTTCATTGCTTGAATTTCATTACAAAAAAACAAAACTTATAGTTCCATGAAATTTGTTTAACGAGGTTTCCCTGTACTAGTCTTTTCATTTCTTCCTTTAATTTTGTACCCATTTTTAATGAAATATAAATGGTTACCCTAGATAGAAGTTATTTCGGAAGACTTTTTGCAGAAGTTTTCAGGAAAAAACTGAGTGTGAAGCTCTAATTATTTCTTTATATTACAGACTAAATGATAAAGCTATACATTTAAAAAATGAGTCGTTTTGAATACATTTTACACTACTTTATAGTGCTGTGATAAAGATATGAAAAAATCTCTCATTCAATGCGCAACAATATGGACGCTTTAGGTACAGGAAATACGCGTTACAACGAATTTGAAGGGACCACACATTTTGCTCGTTGTAAGAGATATTTCGTTGTAATGGAGAATTTAAACAAGGTACTAGAAGTTAAATTTGGATTCAAAATTTATTTCGTTGAAACGAATATTTCGTTTACATTCATTGTGACAGGATTTCAATGTACTTACATTTTTTTACGGTAAAATTTTAGTTAATTTCCTTCCGCTCAAACTTTTTCAGAGACAGTTAATTTTCTGCAGATCCGCTGTTGAAAAAAAAAAAAAAAAAATTTTGAAATCTTTGTTCTTCGCGAAAATCTGCAACACCAACTTTTCTATACTTTTTTTGACCGGTTGACAGTTAAAAGCTTTTGAAAAATCTCGCGGACCGGTAAGGTATTTTTCTTATTTATTTATTTTTGATTTTTTTTTATTATTTATGGATGATTCCGCGGTTACGTGTGGGACATTGAGACGAAATTTTCACTAACATTTATGTATGTATACGAATCATTTATGGCTGCAGGTTAGAACTTCGCGAACCTGGGGAAAGTACTTTGCGTATGTGATTTGTGAAGCAAAAACAAATTTTCCTGATATCTTTTTTAATTGTTGTTTTTTATTAAAGTATTGCTGTTACGTGTGGGACAAGCGTTGGGACATCAGTTTTTAGACTTCACAACTGTAGTAAAAAATCCTGCGAATCTGTACTATTCTGATGGCTCCAAATTTTTAAACATACAATATGGTTTCCTATTAATAATGTTTTGCAGTGTTAGCTTTAAAAAATAAACACATACTAAATTTATAACTATTTTCGTAACTGTCATGTGTGGGACATAAAAATCACGTGTGGGACAGCTTGCGATTTTCTCACTTTCAAAGGAATGAAGACAGTGGATAAGTAATATGTAAAGCATAATTTATTGTCCAACTCGGAGAATATCTACCTAGATGAGAAAAAAAAATCTAAAAAATATTAAAATTTGCTTTTATGAACTTAAATCTCATTATTATGCATAAAGATCAAATTTTAACGAAATAAAGAATGCAAAGTTAATGTCAGCCGTTGTTTCGCTTATATTCTTTAGAAATGAAATACAAGTAGTTTTAAATGTCCTTTAATTTATAGCAACCTCTAATTTTAACAAAAATGGGTGGAGAAATAATGTTGAGAATTTCTTTTCTTAAGCGAGCGTTTCGTTTGGTCGTTATGGCCATTTGAAAACCCTTGGACATTTTGTTGGCTCCATTATATTTATAAAACATTTGTTACTTTCCACCCTTTTAAATATTTCTCCAAGATACGACTGCCCTTCATAGTACACAACAACATATTTTAGTTCTTTCTTTGGAATTAATTTTTACAACTGTTCGATTGAAATGTGGAAGTCTTTCCGGATAGGCAGTGCCTTCTGAATGTTATGTCTCTGCCTTTGCAATGAATTTTATGGAAGCTAGATATGCTTTTATACTCGACTGCAACCTTTCTTGACAAAAACATCGTGACGTTAACCTATGAAAAACGAGCTAGATAGAACGTCACAGCCTACTTGGCCAATTAGAGGAGATCGCTAACTGCTTGTGAGCTCTTATTGGCTTCTCCCGTAGTGACATTGAGTGTCAAGTTAAGTTGCTTTCTAGTATAATACTTGTAGCGTTTTTCCAGGGACTTTTGTTGAGCCCTTTTTTCGATCTACTCTTTTCCATTTGGCTATTCTACGGAAAACCCGATGTTTCACAAGCTGAAAAAAAATCTGGTTTGAAAGAGTATTAGGTACTAAGTTTTTTTTTTTTCTTTTGAAACTTCAAGTCATATGTATTTAGGAATAACTGTTCGGTATTTTTGTTTTTTGAGTGGCAACATGGCTTCAAAGATGACTGACGCCAGCTGAATGCTGTGGAGTAGAAACCTGCTCATTTAGAAGAAAAGTTTACTGTGTTTTATATTCAGTTGGATATTTCTACTGTTTTATTTTAAAAAGAGTGAGTGTTTTTTATTTTATTCCTTATTTTAAGGATTTTTCAGCAGTAAAAGTTACATCCTTTTAAAAACTAATCAATACTCACGTATTTTTGCTCAGAACTATTTTTGTTTAAAATGTCCTGAGCTTGGTGTCACGTGTGGGACAATTTTAATTACCTTATAACTAATTACTAAACTGAAATTATTTCAAATATTTTTCAGAAATGTTTACACATATTAAGGTTACTTACAAGCTGTAACCATTTCCAGTTTCAGCTCTTAGTTTAGTATTAATTTTAAAACATACAACTATTCTGTTACGTGTGGGACATGAAGATTCGTTAACTTTGACATGTAATAAAATAACTTGTACTGCCGTAAAATCTTTAAAATAAGACATAAAAGGAAAAAAACCTTTTTTAAAATGAGGAAGTAGAAACATACAACTTAATATGAAAACAAAGTAAAATCCCATTGAAATGAGCATGTTTTTACTCTACAGCATTCAGCTCGTGTCAGCCATCTTTGAAGCTCTGTTGCCACTCAAAGAGCAAAAATACTGAAAAATTATACCTGGATTTATATGATGTGAAGTTTCAAAAATAAACTTTGTACCTTGTATTTTTCAAGAAAGAAATTTTTTCAGGTTGTGAAATGTCTGGTGTTCTGTGGAATGGCCCTTATAATTTTTTACAAAAGAAAGAAAAACAGTTCGATTTGTGCGGTGTTAAAAACTTGTTTAACAATATTTTGAACCGGTGGGGTTTTTTTCTTTTTCTTTTTTCTTTTCATTTTGCTAAAAAATAGTGTTTGACTTCGGCACCATAACAAACTTGTGAAATAGCTGTGAGATGTTTTTTCTTTTTGTTTACGAAGAAACAATAAATGAATAAACAAGTCTTTACTTTGTATTATAGCACTGTTACAAAAAACATTAAAGTGAACAGATAAAAAATTATTGTTATAATGAAACAAAAGTAAAAAAATAAACACTTATAGAAAATCACAGAAAGTAACGAAAAGTAATCACAAACTTCATGTAAAAAATATCTTATAAAATATGAATAGTACGTAAGCAATATTTAGTTATTTATTTGTCATATTTTATTTATTTTTAAGTAAGATTTTTTTTAAATTTAGTAGAACATAAATGTTTGCGGAAAGGTGCCAGTCGATTTAGAACCGTTGTGCAACACTGATGTGTCTTCCTATCTTTCTTCCTTAAAAAAAAGAGAAAAAAAAAAAAAAAACTTCAGAATCTGTAAAAGAGTAACTTAAAAGTAAATTGTCTTAGCAAATTCGTTATTTTACTGAAGAGAATATCTTCTGTAATACAACAGTGAAATCTCGTTGCAACGAACTGCAATGGACCGACAAGTTTCTCCGTTGTAACGAAAAATTTCTTGTAGTGAAACTCAAGCAAGGCAATCTTAAATTGGGACTGAAAATTAATTTCGTTGAAGTGGATGTTTCACTATATTGGTACTCTTTTTAACGAGATTTCACTGTTTTTAAATAATTCATCCACAGGTATACCATAAAATGGGGTGTATAGGAACAGCGGGGTCAATCGGAACAAAACTTCCCGACCGTACAAAGAAATTCTTCATAAATATACTATTGGGTATTTTTCGCCATTAATTTTTTTTAGAAAGGTAAGATCATAGGAAATAGGAAAAAATTACTTTTGTCAATCTGACAAAGCTACTGGCTTCTAAGGAGGGCTGCACATGGAATGCTAGAAAACATCACATTTTCATAGACAGCAAAACTTCATGTGTAAGAACAAACCTTCTTATATTTTAAATCTAAGAGTGGTATGTTTCAATTATATATGTATCTGAACAACAGAATACCACATCAGAATTTACATTTTTTATAAATTGTGTCATAAAAATGAAGAATTCTGAAAAATGCCATAGGAAAAAAAATTGCGGGATGAATCGGAACACTTTGTTCTGTTGTTCCAATTCAAACTTATTTGAAGGAAACTGTTTGAAAAATCAAGATTCTAACCCCAATTCTTCGAATCAAGACAAGGACAAGGATTTATTACTGTTTATCCCTTCTAGTGAGCAACTAGATCTTAGAATGAGAAAAAGTTGCAGATTTTAAAAGAGCTTTTCTCCAGGAGACTTGTTTTTACTTAAAATACGAGGGGGAAAGTTATATAGACTGTATACACTGAAGTGACAAAAGTCATGGGATACCTCTTAATATCGTGTCGGCCCTCCTTTTGCCCGGCGAAGTGCAACAACTCGACGTGGCATGGACTCAACAAGTCGTTGGAAGTCTTCTGCAGGAATATTGAGCCATGCTGTCTCGATAGACGTCCATAATTGTGAAAGCGTTGATGGGGCAGGATTTTGGGCACGAACAGACCTCTCGATGGTGTCCCATAAATGCTCAATGGGATTCATGTCGGGCGATCTAGGTGGCCAAATCATTCGTTGGAATTGTCCAGAATTTTCTTCAAACCAATTGCGAACAGTTGTGGCCCGGTGACATGGCGCATTGTCATCCATAAAAATCCCATCGTTGTTTGGGTACATGAAGTCCATGAATGGCTGCAAGTGATCTCCAAGTAGCTGCACATAAGCATTTCCAGTCAATGTTCGGTCCAGTCGCACTAGAGGACCAAGTCCATGCCATGAAAAAACAGCCCACACCATTACGGAGCCACCACCAGCTTGAACAGTGCCTTGCTGACAGTTTGGGTCCATGGCTTCGTGGGGTCTGCGCCACACTCGAACCCTACCATCGGCTCTTACCAGCTGAAATCGTGACTCATCGGACCAGGCCACGGTTTTCCATTCATCTAGGGACCAACCGATATGCTCACGTGCCCACGAGAGTCGCTGCAAGCGATGTCGTTCTGTCAGTAAAGGCACTCGAGTCGGTCTTCTGCTGGAATAGCCCAAGAAATCCAAATTTCTCCGCACAGTTCTAGCAGACACGTCCATTGTACGTCCCACATTGATTTCTACGGTGATTTGACGCAGTGTTGCTTGTCTGTTAGAATTTACGACTCTTTGCAGACGTCGCCGGTCTCGATCTTTAAGTGCAGGCGGTCGACCACTGCGCTGTCCATGGTGGGATGTTATGCCTGAAATTTCATACTCTCGGCACACTCTTGACACAGTGGATCTGGGAATGTTGAATTCTCTAACGATTTCCGAAATGGCATGACCCATGCGTCTAGCTCCAACTAACATTCCGCGTTCAAAGTCTGTTAATTCACGTCGTGCGGTCATCATCACGTTAAAACCTCTTCACATGAATAACTTGAACAGAAATGAAAGCTCTGTAAAAGCACTGCGCATTTATACCTGTTCTATGCGATGCTACTGCCATCTGAAAATTTGCATATTGCTATCCCATGACTTTTGTCACTTCAGTGTATAGCAAAAGGCCAGCACACAGGTAGTGATGAATAAGTGAAAAAAATTTTTCAGGACAATCTCCGAAACCCAGAGATTTCAAGAAACTAAAAAAAAAAAAGGCAGAGTTCATCCCTGAAGATGTTATGAAAAAACTTAAGCCAAGTCACAATTGATAGTTTTAAGGACAAGTACATATTTGTGGACGACATGAGTGACTTCCATTCATGTTAAATCTTTGTATTTCAATTCAAAAGCATTTCTTAAAATTACTTTTCATTTTTCATAAGTTCAAAATTATTTTGAATTTTGATAAATTATAAACGTTTACTGGTATTGAAAATATACTTTTATTTGACAGTAATTATGTGTTCTTATTCTCCAGCATCAATATTACTTATGTTTGTGAGAGCTATTACAGGTTAAATGGAAAAAAATAAAAATTTTAACAAGTGTTCCGATTGACCCCTATCAGCGGGGTGATTCGGAACATCCATAATTTCCTATATGTTTCAGTAATAACTGTTCAAAATGCTTTGTCTTTGCTTGGAATATCAAAAGTAAAGCTAGACCGAACTTTTTACTCAAAAAATCAAATAAAAATCTTTTAACTTCTTTTTTTACGATCAAGCTGAAAAGTGTTCCGATTAACCCCATTTTACGGTATGTGTAATGCGTACTAATGTTCATCACGAAAACTTTTTTTTTGAAAATTCAAAATTTTACGTTGATAAAAAGTTGTCCCTATATTCACATAATTCCCAAAACAATTTATTTTGAAATTGAAAAATATTTAGGTCTGCCGGGATTACCTTGAAATTTCAAGTTTTTTAATAAATACGATGATTTTTCTAGAAAAATGTATAAATAATATGTAAAGCAAAAATAATTATTTAAGTGCAAAAATGGACTACTTAAGGAGTAATATATCGATAAAAAATGCATTGTAGCTAAAATTTTACTTTCATTTTTCCAGAAATAGTTAAGAATAACCTCACATTTTCGCTAGTCAGTCATATTTTTAGAATATTTACCCATCCGGTAAAATAATTTTTATTATTGTATTAATCGTACAAACATTGAAGTACGGCGCTGTGAAAAAGCGGGATTAGTCCATTTTTCTACTTAAATAATTATTTTTGCTTAACACATAATTTATACGTTTTTTAAACTAATCATCGTTTTTACTAAAAAACTTGAAACTTCAAGGTTATCCCGGCAGACCTAAATATTTTTCAATTTTAAAATACATTTTTTGGTAACTATGTGAATATAGTGACAATTTTTATCAACTTGAAATATTGAATTTCCAAAAAAAAAAAAAAAAATTCTTCGGGATACACCCTAATGCGTAATTATGTGGAATAAATGTAAATTGATATTACAAGAAGTTTAATGCAGTCTGTGCACTTAATGCCTCACAACTTGAAGACTTAATTTTTAGTCCACATTTATCTTTAGCAATAGCAAGGACTTGGTTCGATATCACTCTCAAGATAATCATCATTAACGAACCATTCATCAGTAACAAGCACTTTCCTTAAATATTTTTGGATACTTGATCCTATTTTGTTCTTTACGCATCAAATGCATTTTTAATAAATTTAAGCAAAAAACAAAAGTGGAAACTTTTAGTTTTCAATCGAATTGTTTTTCATCTTGAATCTAAGGGATAGTATGCATCCTCTCAAAAGGTAATAGAACTGGAAGTGAAAAACAAGATAAAAGTTATCATTCTTCCATATAACATAAAATCTAACTGCATTTTTATGATCGAAATGCTGTTTTATGATTTTATTACAGTCGAATAAACGTATATTTGGTGTTATTTTCACTTAGATAAGTGAATTACGAGCGTAAATACGGATACCGTCGAATCATCGAAGTCGCAATTGGAAGTGAGTTAGCAAATATTTTGCTCCTATTTTAGTTCGCATTTAATTCCCATGAAATGTAATGTTTTTTTGCACGCATAAAATGTCTTTTAGAATGACGAAAACTTTCAGCATACACAGGGCTTTAATAGAGACTAGGGATGCACCGATTGATCGGCCATAATCGGCAAATCTTGGCCGATTAATCGGTTTAAAAAATATATAATTTATATTTTTTTATATATATCTTCAAGAAGAAACTGTTAAATACCAAGAATCTTTATCTTCCCACGATAGAATATTTTTTACTTACTTAATTTCCTTATTTATGCTATTTCATTTATTCTTATTTTTAAAATGTCTTTTAATATTACTTTTATTTCATCCATTTTCAAACTCAGTTTTCATTTTATTTTCACCTGTGACCATACTGGACTTCTTTAGAATTAAGGCATTATTTCCCCTAAGTTCATACTTTGATTTATTATTTTTGTAACATCAAAAATGTTTTATAGAATGGTACTCAGTGTTTTTTTTTTTTTTTTTTAGAATCAATTTTCTCACGTTACGTCAATTTTATTTATTTTTTATTGAATGAAATTTAATTATTAAATTTTTTCGACATGATGGAATCAAAATTTACAATGGGACTTTAGGGATGGAAAACGGATTTTTTATTATCAGTTACGGGGAAATATATTATAAAATGAACCATATTTTCTTCATTTATGTAAACCTAAATAGAATATATTTTGAATATTTTCTTACTGTTCGGTAATTCAGGTCTGCTTTTCCTTAAAAGAATATTATTGATCCAATGAAACTTTTCAGTGTACCTGAGTAATTCTCGCAGACAGAATGCATGCAGATGTTTTAAATGCACTGAACTAAGTTGTTCAAATGAATGTTTAGAAACACAGATGATGAAAATACGTCTAAATGATTTTTCTCTCCTCCTGAAACAGCTTTTCAATTTATATAACTATTGCAAACACTTGATATAAAGTTTCAAAAAAAAAAAAAAAAAATCCTAGAAAGAAAGTTTGGTGGTCACACGATTGATTTGAAGAAATTTCCACTTCACACATGCAAAAGTCTAAAACTTTATTTGCAACTACATTCGCGATATCCAATGTCACCCACTATACACAAGCATTTAGTACACGTTGTTATTGTCATGTAACGTTTTCTACTGCCAATTGAACAAACATCAATTGAAATGACTGAAGATTGCAATAAACATTTTAGGCGTTTTAGAGATCAAGCTTCTCCCTTATAATGTCATGCATGATGTGCATCAGAGAAGCATTAAACAGGCTTTTATTAACTTTCGACCCATCAATTAACGACAAACTGCTTCAGCTATGTAAAAGAAATAAACTATTTTCTTCTAAAATATTAATCTTCTACTCCCTGAAGTACAGTGTGTGAAGATAGAGCAACAAAGAAGACTAAGATCGAAGAATTAGGTTTTTATAATAAACCTAGCGGGGATACGCACGGCGTCGATCGGGTTAAAATGCAACATACGAAATCCAAGAAGGGGGTTTTTTTTGTGACAACGTGGTCAATTAAATCGACGTGGAGAACAACTTGAAATCAAACATATGCGATGATTTTCCAAAAAATCACTTTTCTACTTTTGAAAAACAAATACAGATGTATTATGGATGCGTTTTCAGAGTGCTGGCCCGAGTCGCTCGAGTTCTTCCCAAAGCGTCCAGAGCAGTGGTTGGAAAAACTACATTTATTTTGTAGCGAACTACAACTACTTTGTTATAAATGTAGTTAACTACAACTACAACTACTTTTTTCAAAATGTAGCAACTACAAACTACTTTCGAATTGTAGTCGCTACTTCGCTACTTTTTAAAAAATAAATAAATGAAATGCATACACCATTTGAGGATTGACCGAAAAAATTTGAAAAGTGGTTTACATTGATAAATTAACTCATTTGAGTACGGAATAGAAATAGGAATTGTCTTTGAATTTATTTGCTACTTTTCCTTATTGTTCCTTTTTTGTTAAAATTTGTCCTTTTTTAATTTTTTTTTTTTTTTACAATTTTTATTAATATTCGCCACAAGAAAGGATTCAAAAGTTTAAAGATTGAACGAATTCAGCCTTCATTTTTTTAAATTTCTTGCCAGGGAATATTTAAGAACATGAAAATTATGCGAAGGAATATAAAATTTATGATGCCAAATAAACCAATGACATCGAACATATAGAATGTATTCCGTCAAAATGATATATCTAAGATCATCTCACATTTTTATGATTCTTATTTCTCATTGCATCCGCTGTTGTACTCGAGCAAGATTTGCACCAGTCAGAGTCAATTAAACCTTGTTTCGTTTCTTCGTTCTCTTTTATTATTTTTTTGTTCATTTACTTATTTATTTTTTTAGTTTAAAAGTAGTTTCCAGAAAACGCTACAAACTACTATTTTTTGTATCGCGCTACTCACTTCTCTACTTTTTATTTAAAGTAGTGCGCTACACTACAAACTACTAAAAAATGTAGCTACTACAGTAGTTTCGCTACTTGTAGCGCGCTAAATCCGACCACTGGTCCAGAGTCACCATTGGGAAAGCCCGAATGCCTCCAATGCTGTCCAGAGTAGTGACTTGAGTCACTCGGGTGGAAGCACAAACAGCCCAGGAAATTTAGCTGGGCAGATAGGTCCCGTATTTGGGCATTTCGCAAAGGAGGATGCTGATTGGCAGAAATTTATTGCTCTTTGAGAATCGGACAATGCAGGAACAATCATGACAGATAAGCGAGATCGATGAAATGCTTCACTTACAGTAATGCATATTTCGTCGTAAATTCCTTCATTTAAAATAACATATTTCTCATTAAATTCGCCAAGCCATTTCGACCCTACGCTCAACCATGACGGTTCAGGAACAATCCTTGTCACCAAATTTAAGAATGGTATCATTTTGCGCCAAAATATAGTTAGAAAATACAGGTTTGTTCCTGCATTGACCAGAGCGTTACTCTCTGTTGTTGCCCGCCATGTTATTTTGTCCCAAACAGCCCAAGATGCGTTCAGAGTAACAGCTTTTTGCGCCATGCCCGAAGTAATTTTATGACGTCACAGCTGGGACACTCGGTCGGCTCGGGCCAGTATTCTGAATGCAGCCTATATATTCAAGGGTGAATACTCACGAAAGAAACATTTCTTAATTATTTGAATTGAAAGAAGCCTCGGAAAACCAAGCGAAGCAAAGACAATATCAAACTAAAAATTAGCTGTTGAGGGGAAGATGAGATGAAGCACTAAATGGTGATTGAACGGAGGAAAGCCTTATAAATTAGGGATTATATGTAGAAGTTTCAACTAAAATTTGAATAAAAAAAAGAACTACCAGTCAGATTTTTTTCTAACCGGTCTGTTGATGTGCCCAGTGAGGACATAAACAAATTGTAAAATTTTTAGCGAAATCTAACCGGTAGTTTTTGAGTCTATAAAGGACATACATAGGTAGATACATATATAGATTCATGTGTTAAACGAATACTGTTCCTATTATTTCTTGAAAGTACACATTGTACTTTTACATTATACTTTTTATCTGTGAGTTTACAATAGATAAAAAGCATAAAATTATTTTAGGTAGGTTTTCGGGTCAAAAACTCTATACTCTATGTGCGACTTGGTGAGCTTTCGTTTCAGTTAAGACGCTTTTATACGGATATCTCACATTCAGTTCAGTATAGATATTTTTGAGAGAGTTATTTTCCTTTCTTTTCTTTTACTTCGCTTACAATTGCAAGGTAATTGCTGTCATTGGCCTGACATTATCTTCACTCCAGTTTTTTTGAACTTATTATTATTTTTATTATTATTATCAATTTTCAAAGCAATAAAATGACATCAGGGACTGCTGGCCACTGCGTTCTTTCAAGCCATTTTATTCAGTAAGTTATTTCATATTGTATTCTGAAGTATGCTTGTTGAAGAGTTTCTAAGAATACCTATCCATTGCCACTCGCATATAAAGCTAATAAAATTTGTGTTTAGTGTCTTTATCAAGCTGTAAACTGCAATGAGACACGAATTGCCACTCGGGAAAAAAATTAGTTCCCTTTAAGTCTAGTGGGAAGAACACTCGATGTAGATTAATAACTTCAAATAAGTCATTTTGAGAATACAAAAAACCTATCAAAATCCAATCATCCAAGCGCGCTGCTCTCCATCGTGCTTCAGGCGCTTCCAACTAAACTTTCCTCCAAACAATATTAATGTATTATTGTTCAGTGTGCCTGTTCGCCAATTACAAGCATTTTCTCAGCCTACAAATTGAAGTCGAGGGCTTTTTTTTTACATACAAGTCAATGAATTGTCGATTTGAGTGCTTTTCAAAACAACAAACAGCCCTAATAACCGCCATCGGAAAGTAATAGCTTCACTGTGGGTAGCCAATAGGTTGGAGCTTTTAGTTCTAAACAATGGGTCATTCCTTTTAACCCCGAAACAGGTAGTATACTTAAAATACTGACATTAAAGAATGACGTGTTTAATTTGAAATGTGAAGAGTAAGCGGGAAAGTAGTTTGGCGCTTGGAAGACAATAGATTGGAGCGAAGTTGCCGCAACGTGTATGAAAGTTGATTGAGTAAAAAAGCTGTAAAATCTTCGAAATGCGCGATATTATGCAAGAAGAATATACTTGAAATTACATAAAGAGAGCCATATATATTTTTATCTGAAGTATTATTAATCTGTTAATCGCGCTCGTAAATTTCGCTGAAAAAATTAACAGAAATTAATTTATTTAGAATAAATTTGTTTTTATTTAAAGCACTATTTATAAATTAGTTCTCTCTAATATTAGTAAATTAATTTGTTTAATTTTGTAACTCAAAGGTTTCTTAAGTTCCGCTTAACAATTTCAAACAAATAAATAAGTAAATAAAAATTTTAATATTTTCAGCATACTGATATTACAAGATTCGCAAAAAATACACTAAATAAAATCCCTTTTCCCGCTGTTCACAATCAGCGGACATACGTTAAAGAGATATCAAAAATTCTCATCTCGATTTTTTTCTAATTTCATACAGCTTTATTAAGCTATTTCTAAGCTTAAACTATTAGTTTTATTGAAGACAGCAAATTTACAAACTGAATAGCAGACGATAATTTTCAGCTGAGATCTTATTATCAATTGGGATGAAGAATCTATGACTTTAGCCACAAAGGAACGGGAAGAAAAGATCGAAAATAGCTGCTTTATTGACTTTCAAACATCTTCGGAACTTGAAGCTTATCTTTTACTCCTGTTGCACCAAAGAAAAAAAAAACGTATTTTTTAACCCATTTAATGCCAAAGCTGCACCAAAACGCATTCGTTGTCAAGATAGCAATTTTCGGATTATTTTTTTTCTTTTTTTTATCATTGTGATGCGTGTTTGAGGGCCATCAATGTTTTTTTCGAAATATGTTACAGTTGGTATGACACCAGTCGTGACAGATTGATGCTGGTCCCTAGCAAGTACTCTCACAAGTTTTTTAGTTTTCGTCGAGCTTTGGTATAGCATCTGGGGAGGATAACCTATTTTCTGCCAACTTGAGTAAAATTTGTGTTGAACTCATTGAAGCTTATTGTGAACTAAGAATGCTTAGATAAAAATAAACATATGAATGCAATACACCGCCAACTCGGTTATTTCTATCCATGGACTGCAGTTTCGTGCTTATTATACACTCATCAGCATAAGAGTGCATAATAAGCGCGAAACTGCCGTCTATGGATGGAAATAATCGATTTGGCGGTGTATTGCATGTTCCTGCCTTAGCCCTTGGTTAGGGATGGTTACTCACTACTTTAAACATATGAAGGGCCAGGTTGGAAAAAGATGAAAGTGACCAAAAAGCGATTTCGAGAAAAACGAAGAACAAAGTTTGATTTCTCGTAACTCCTTGTGTAGTTAATAGAGTTTTCATGCACATTTCGGTCGATTCTCATCTTTTTTTCTCCCTTGTTGTTCTACCAGATGATATTACTCCTTCATAGCCCCTAGCGCTAATATCTCAAAATTGACGAAAAAGTGACTTTAATCCCCCCCCCCCCTCTGGCACTTCATATGAATATTAGCAAAACTGTATCCTTGTTTGAGAACAGTATTCGTATGAACAAAAATGTCATTAAATTTCGTTGCACGTTGAAAAATAAGTCCAAACAAGGCGACGGGACACTTTTACGGATTAACAACGGGGGGGGGGGGACACGTTTATGCAAGTTTTTTATGCATAAACGTGCCATTGAAGCTTTTTTGCACTGTTCTGTGTCGAAACTTTTTGGTATTTTCAGGCTATTTAATTTTGCAAATCATCATTTAAGGTTTAATTGAGTAAGAGATTCGTTTCTGGTAGCTTAAAATCTTAGTTATATCTTCGTGTCTACTCGGCTTTACTTTTATAGACTACTCTACCCATTATAACTGTTCTTTTTTTTATAGATGGTAAGAAATTATGTTCAAAGAGCTAACATAACTAAGTTAGATGTCAAAATAATGAAAAATGCCGCTCTGTAAAGTGAGACTGCTTAAACGGGCTATGGGTACGGGGAACGTTTACGCAACAAACATTGAATTTTTTTAACGCTTAAATACTCAAAAAGGGCAAAAACTGAATGTACAAACTTCAACTTTATTAACTGCTTTATAAGACAATAACGTTTAAAATTTCCTAAATTAAAAACATAAAAATTAGAAAATTCAATGAAAAAAAAATTGCGTGAATGTGCCCCGGTCCATAATCTGTGGAACAGACGTTGAAAAAAGATTTTAATATTAATCGGACTGAACTTGCTACTGCAAAACTTAAACCCATAAGCCGAATTTGGCTTATGGGCGATATTCATTGCATATTACCCAGCTTTGGCCTTTAATTTAAGAATTGAGCCGTACCATGGTTTGCGGACGCTTGCTGGTAAGGTTAATTCATTTTATCTAACAGTTTGAAGGCTATCTTGGCGACAATAAGGGCCCTGCTCCACATCAGCAGAAGACGCGACCAAAACCGAAGGCAGAAACCGAAAATCCGGGTACTTTCCATAGGAACACTATTTAATCCATTTTACGTTTCTGCTTTATTTTTCTGCTTCACATCAATGTGGAGCAGTGCCCTACGAGGATTTCTGGATTTCTGCCTCCAGCTCGGTTATTGGCTATTCCTGACTGAGGAGTCCCCAATAAGGACGAAACTGCAGTCTCAGAATGTCATGACCGAGCTGTGGGTGTAATTGCTTCAGTTTTGCCTTAGCCCTGGCTTATGGGCTGTAACTCATTGCATAATAACAGTAGTATTAACAACAAAGCTAAGAGCCAAACTCCACATTGACGTCAAGCAGAAACGTAAAATGGGTTAAATAGTGTTCCTATGGAAAGTACCCGGATTTTCGGTTTCTGCCATCGGTTTCGGTCGCGTTTTCTGCTGATGTGGAGCAGGGCCCTAACAGTAATAGCTGATCGCGTAAGGCTAGATAAAATACAAAAATGTTTATTAATGTATTTATATATTTTTTAATAACACAGTTGTAAGAGTAACTTATTAAACTGAAGTAAGCGAAGGGCTCATTTATGGAAGAAGAGAGCAGGTAAGACTGTCCTCCCTTTGAAAATCACGCAGATAGAGGGATTTTGATTTTAACTAATTTACAGCTTTAACAAATTCGGAAAACGGCAACAACAAGACAAAAATGATTTGCAATATTAAAATTTAAGGAAATAGTGATCCCAGTAATCTCTGCAAGATTTAAAAGTCCGATAAAAGTGAAAGTCTGCGATAACTGGGAAGAGATAATCGCCGTTCATAATTTTGTAGATACTTTTAATGACTCTTCGCTAGAATAACAGGTCCAAAGGCCGGCTCTGACGATGTCAGGTTCTTCTAAGAATATTTCGCCCCGTGCCTCACACACACACAAAGCCAACTGAACTGTTTTGTCGCTCCAAGTATGGGGAAAGAACGCGAAGTGTTAAATCACGAAGAATGTGATATGCAGGAATGCTAAGAAAAATGTGTTACGTGTATTTGATGGAACATTCCAATGACACCAGAATACAGAAATTATTCTATTCAGGATTGAAATGTATTTTTAAATTTATTTAAGATATACATTTCAATTAAGAAATTTAAAGCGGTGAAATAAGGAAGAAAATATAAATTTTTTTAAAACTTTTCTAACTAAAATGCTCGAAGAAAAAAATTGAGGAAAGGAGAGAAATGAGTGTGTGTAAATTGTATACGACATATAAGAAATTATAATTATCAAATTCAATTTTCAATGAATTTTTGATGTTAGCTACACTGTGGACTGAGGAATTAAGGCAGTAATCGCTCTCCTTATCCGTTGATAAGTGATCCCAGTTTTTTTGCATATGTCCTTTCCAGAATTGTACTTTTACTCTTAGTTTTTCTTTTCTTTTCCAGACCCTCTGCAATTTTTCATGCTTTTATGCTTGACCAAAGTAGGTCGTAATTTTAAGGTTAGAAGAGCTGTTATTATGAAAATTTTAAACAATAAACTTTAATGGAGGTGAGAAGTACCATTATACTACTGCGCAAAGTATTAAATAATGCTTATAACAAACTTTTAGCAGACGTAGAACTGTTTTCACATGTAAAAGAGGTTTTAAAGACACGCGTTAGCACGAAGTGAGCAAAACCACTAAAGGGCAATTCCATGGTGTCGGACGTAAAAAACGAAGACAAATTTCTCAGTTTCAATTCTATTTACCAAACATGAACTGTTTTAAAATTATTAAATTGATGTGCAAAATACTCGCTGCATCATACAGAATACAAAATCATGTTCATTGTCGAAACTGGATCCCTAACGTAGAAATTAATATCATTTAAATAGTAGGTGTCGGACGTAAACACACAAATAGGGAAAGATTTCTCGGTTAAAAAGTATTGAAAGTCTGCGAATCGGCTTAAGTTTTAATTTTAAAAACAACTCAATTCAAAAGAATACTCATGAGTAAAGCATATTTCACTGTTGTTAAATTATATTATTAAGAATAAAATTAATTTCAGAACAATTTTACCTTGATATCGGTCCGAATTTGTCCACATTGGACGTAAAATATTGCTCTTAAATGAAAATATCTCAATGATTATTAGCTTAGCTTTTATTCAAAGGTCACACAGAATACTTTTCACACTTAGAACGATACATTTAAACTCTAACTGTCCCCTAAAAATACAATTTAAATCGTTATGGACTCAACATTGAATTTTACTTAGTACTTGATATATTTTTATGCCAAAACTGGCACTTGGGATAAATAAATACTCATCTCTAAAACAGCTAATAATTTTAATCAAAAAATGTGTTCTCTTAAAACTAAAAATGAGAAAATTATGATTGTATAGTACGTAACAATTTTTTGGGGAAAAGTTTTAATCAAAAAAATATTTATGCATTTTAAATCAGAATTTATTTACCTCAACCATAGCTTTATAAGAGTCTAAAACAATTTTTATGAAAATTAAAACTTTTATTAATTTTATTACAAATTTGGTTTTGGAGTCTACAAACATTTTTTTGTAAAATAGGTGGTTTCAAAGTTTTTGTTCATATTTTTGCTATTTATTGAAAGAAAAAAAGGAATCAACTCTCTCATTTCAAAAAAGTACTTCATTTTCAGTTTTTACAGACCATTTTTTTTTAAATTCGACCTTCTGTTTTTGGAATTCAAAATTGAAAGTGACTAACAGTGGCAACCAAAAGAATGAAAAGTATTTGGGTGCAGCCGTGATTAGAATTATATTCCAAAACCATTGACTTTAAACCATGATGTCAATCCATAATTGAATTTTAGTGCGTAAAAATTGTCTTAAGGTAAATCTGTTACGAAAAAAAAATCTTTAAAAATCATACGAAAAAAAATTGCAAGTTTTTCTAAGTAAATTCACAAGTACATGCACATACAGTAAATTCATAAATAGTTCTTTTTTTTGCATACTCCATTTTAGTTTGTAATTAAAGGCAAAATGTGGAAATCATAGTTAAAAACAAGTGTAGTTTAAGGATTGTAAAAGTGTCGGACGTAAATGGTGTCGGACGTAAAGAAATATTTTACAGTCTGACACCAGATTTTAATGAGAATTATTCAATAACTACAAAATTAAAATAGGTTACATCCATGAGATTGAAAATCTTGCTTTGTATTCAAAAATATATGTATGTAGCTTTAAAATTATAGGCTCAGCGTAAAAATTTGCGCATTTTGGTGTCGGACGTAAAACGGTTAATTTGCCCGTGGAAATTCTTTTACAAATCAGAATGAATTTTGTTTTTACCCATCTTTTCAGCATTATGTGCTGTGTATTGTATATTTACATGGTTATTCATCGTAATTCACAATATTAGTTTGCACTTTTCGGAAAAAACAGAGCTTCTTTGAGAGTCGCTAAATGTGGTTTGAAAGTGCTCAAAATCTTGTCCTTAGTTTAACGTCTTGTAACTTATTTAAAACTGAAGGTATCAACTTTTAGACAAATATTTCAAAATACTCAACTCTCAACTCTTTTACCTTTAAAATGATACCTTGTTTGTTTCAAAATATTAATTTTGAAAATTTGATCATCTGGTTGACCTTATTGTGGAATTGCCCTAATGCTGCTCTTTTTTGAGAGCTTTCGAACTGCTTCGTATGCTTTACCTCGTACTTGGGGTTGTTCTCTAGCGGACACCGTCGAAATTAATTTTAAAACTTCGTTAAAATTGTCATATCGCTGCTTGAAATAAACAATGGCATATCTGCAAAAATCGATTTTTTTTTATTGCATCAAAAAATTCATTTTTTGGAGGAGGAACATCTATGTCTTTGTAAGTTGATTCGACATAAGTACCCTTAATACCATTTTTCTTCAAAATACCGTTTTACTGCAAAAACTTTGAAATGTTCTAGTGAAAAGTAGTGTTTTGCAAATATGCCACTGTTCATTTCAAGCAGCGATCTATCGTTGTATCTTTCTCTCAGTTTGGATCAAAGATGAATTCTGAGGAAGTAGTCCCCGGTTACGGTTTATGCATTTTGAAAATTTGAAAGGAAATTACGTTACAGGAAAGGTTTGGTATAGCAGACGCTAAAGCTTGAGACTAAAAAAATTTGATAGTGGCCAGTAAACCCAAAAAATCAGTGGGTACTTTGGCGTTGTTGAAATTTTAAAAACTGCATTACAACTTCACTTTATTCTGCATTTTATTACATTACATTATGTACTTGCACATATATCTTAAATAATTACTATATATAAAAGATAAAGGTTCAAAAAAAAAATTACAAACCATCTCTGAAATATATAAAGTTATTCATTGTGAAATCCGAATTTTCAGACATTATGCAAATTAAACAAAAACTAATCGCATTTCATTCATTTCCTAGATTGAAATTATGTATTTAGATGTTTTGTAAAGCAGATGGATCCATTTTCGTTTCAAGTTAACAAAGGCCGCCAGTGGCTATTTTCTTTTCATAATCCCTGCGATGCATCTCATGTTGTACAGGGTGCGGCAAAAAAACTCGGACAAAGTTTGTCACGTCTTGACACCAACACGTTTTACCGCATACAGCTAATTCTTTTATTAGAAGATTCTATATGTTTTCCTTCATTAAGGAGTGCAGTGTCGATTTTGTACTCATCATTGTTGCTTTGTTTGCAGAACGACAGAAAGATGAGTTGCTATTTTTTTACTGTTTCGAGCTGGTAAACGTCAATTCGTTTGCTCAAAATTCCTCGACAGGCTGTTTCCGATGCAATTAACCGGTACAAAGAGCTTGGTCATGACTTACGCCGTCCAGGAAGCGGAAGAAAACGGACCGTGAACACATTTTCCAACCGTAAGCTCATCAAGAAGCGAGTGCAGCGAAATTCGAGGATCTCCATTCAAAAAATCGCTCGTGAGATCGAATCAGCGACCGATCAGTTCGGCGGATAGCTAAACAAGGACTCAAACTGAAGCCGTACAAGCTCTAAAATGTGCAACTTCTCACTGAAGAGAACAAGTGCGTGAGACTTCAAACATGTCGCCAGGCCGCAGGTGAGCGGTGGAAGCGCATCCTGTTCACAGATGCGAAGCTGTTCACTGTCGAACAGGCGCATAACCGCCAAAACGACAGAATCTAGTTCACTGAAGCTCCTGGCACATCGACCATCGTCGAACACCACCAAAATCCACAATCGGTGATGATCTGGGGAGGAATTTGCGATAGCGGCAAGACTCCTCTTGCTTTTGTGGATTAAGGGGTCAAAATCAACCAAGAAGGGTATCACCGAGACATTCTTCAGTCCGTCGTGATTCTGTGGGCCCAGCAGTACTTTGGTGATGAGGATTGGATGTTCCAGAAGGAATCAGCGCCAGCTCACAGGCCAAAAACGACTCAGGACTTGTGCCGGACCATTTTTCTGACTTCATCTCTTCTATGGAATGGCCCCCTACTCGCCGGATCGGAATCCCATGGATTACAGTGTGTGGTCCATTTTGGAGACCAGGGCCTGTGTTAAGCTCCACAAAAGCTTGGAGTCGCTGAAGCAGTCGCTTCTTTGAGAATGATACCGATTGTCTCTGGAAGAGCTGCGGCCCATCGCTGAGAATTTCAAGTTACGTTTGGATTTATGTATCACTGCTGGAGGAAGCCACTTCAAAACCGGCTGAGTATATTATTGTAAGAAGTCTATGTTAACATTATTAATTGTTGTTTTGCTTAATTTCTTTTATTTAATAAAATTATCACAATAAATCTTTGTCCGGGTTTTTCTGCCGCACCCTGTATGTTTGATTAGAAATACAGAAGTAGGTCGCCAGTTGGCGACCAGCATCACATTTTGCAGTGGCCAGAGAAATATTTTAGTCGCCACTGGCGAGTGGCGACCGCTAGTCTCGACCTTTAGCAGATGCCTATCATTGCTTAAAATCTCTCGACGAAAATTTGTTTTTATGTGTCCGCTTCATTTTTGTAACTTTACAAACTGTATGACTATAATTATTGCTTTCACACAACTTGCATTTTGAGAGTAACTTACCAACGACACATCAACAATAAGTGAAATATCAGTGAATATCCTCGACCAGTTTCAAAACCTGTCAAGCAATTAGATAGAAAAAGTTTTGACGGAAAAAACGCCACGATCCATTTACAACCATTGTTTGGCGTAATTCAATGGTATCTCTGACCCCGTTGAGGGTTGCGGTATGTGCAAATAATATTAGGTTTATTTTTTAAATAACTACATGCCAAAACTTCGAACCGTTAAATATTTGGAAATAAGTCAAGAAAACACTTTCATTTTACGACGAGAGTAAACAAACCACTCCCATTGTGTTCGAACTAGTAATTACTGATAACATTTCGTACCATTTATGCCAAAAACAGAGCGAAATTCTAGAAAATGAAATAGATATAATCTGAGTAATTACTTGTAATGACCATCATTATTACTGCCATTCCCTTTCATTCTAACAAAAATATCAATTGATTGATGTATAACTTTTTTGGCTTATTTCCTTTTGTCAGCTTTCCGAAATCTTGTGAGCTTATTGAAAATGTAGGGTCATTTAATTGTTTAGTAAAAGGAAGAATGTCGGGCAATCAAAATGATGAAATATGTTTTTCTGTTTGCAGTGCCTTCTATCTGGGAACATTTTAGCAACGTGATTAAACATATAGTTTTGATTCTACAGTCCGTCCGTGAAAACCGCGTCTAGTACTAGCGAACCATTCCACTTAAAAAAGGGGTGATGGGTTATGAGTGGGAACTTTCCCAAATTTTCAATTTAAAACTTTCATTTGCTATCCATTTGACATATTCAACTTCACTATGTATTCGAAATTCGCATCGTTCTACGTTGTTTGATACGGCTCAAAATGCTTCTTATTATTCTTCCCCTTATTGTTATCTTACCTATCACCCCTATTTTGGCAAGATCAGAGAAGACCTGACGCATGCGTAAATACGCGGATGGTTTTACCTAAGAAAATCAGACTGTAGTCCAGAAATAGTTACTTCCAAAGATTTAAGTTCAAGTGCGTGATAATACATTGCAAGCCATTTTTACATTTT
The DNA here is from genome assembly GCA_038373865.1 of Uloborus plumipes. NCBI lineage: Eukaryota > Metazoa > Arthropoda > Arachnida > Araneae > Uloboridae > Uloborus > Uloborus plumipes. The sequence goes on along the minus strand of JAXGGA010002006.1, from coordinate 75,038 downwards.
GCTATTCATTTTTTTCGGAAAATTTTGTGGCATACCAATTAATTTTTCTCGTATTATTAAATGATAATAAAGTTTCTTTTATTAACATTTCAGAATTTGAGCTTATTGTTATTCAGTGCGGTATTTATTTAATACTTGTCATGTTTCCTTTTTAAGTGTTTTGTACATTTCTAGGGCGAAATGAAGGGGTCAAGGTGAAACAGTTCATCTTCACATATTCATTCATTCATTTGTTGAAACTAATATCAGGAACGCAATTCCGAAGTTTACCGAGTTGAGGGGGGAGGTATAGGAAACGACAAAATCCATGACCACATGTAAAAATATTAACTTTTCAAACCCATGGGGACAATTGAAAGCCCCTGATACCCGTATGGACGGGCATGACTAAAACCTATTCGCTAATTAATTAAATCATTTATTTATTCAATTATTTACTCATTAATCAATCCATTTATGTAATTATTTATTCATTCATTTGAAGAAAATAGCTTTAGTCAACAAATGCTTTTCTGGAGAAATATTTTAATTTCCACTTTGCCTTATATATAGACCAATATTTTCCAAAGTAGAAATTTACTGCCAAAAATGAAAAATAATATTTGCACACAAAATATATCACAAACAAATTTCTCTTCCTTTATGTAGGATAATTTTAAAAAATAAATTTCATTTTTTTTTTTTTTTGTAAAATGTGAGTTACCTTAACTATATAAATTAGTTAACCTTTCCAAAAAAATGGGTTCGAAATTGTAACAGAAAAAAAGCTCTTATTTGTTTTTCGTCAGTTAAAAGCAATTCATACTAGAAAATTTTTAAATATAGTGTTACTTTAAATTCAAAATAATTGATACGGTTTTGAATAAATTTTTTTTAACGAAAATAACAATTTTAACTTAAGTTCCTTGTCCTGCAGAGAACGCTCATATGAAGCCTAAATAAGATACATACATCCTATTACTCCTCTCAAAGTTTTAATTTAAATGTTATTGGCTGCTTTGGGATACAACTGAATATAAAGATATGAAAGTTAATTCCAATTTTTGAGTGTTGTAATCAAATAAAAGTATACTTATTTTATTTCATACTTTTGGTGCTAGCCAAGCTTATAGAAAGTCTTCAGAGTTAAAAAAAATGTTTATGTCACTTTTAGTTACAGGGATTACTGTAAGTGAGGTTTAAAAAGGTAACTCAGACATAATTTCATAAGTTTACTTCATTTTCGTCATGACTTTTAAAATCCATGACTGTAAAATCCATTCGAAGACTAATAATTATTCTAAACCCGAAACATAAAAACTTTTTTTTTTCTTTGAGAAACAGTTCTAGTGACATGAACTCTAATAAAAGGGATTATGTGACTGGAGTTCCACATGAAAATTTGCATTGGTAGTCTATTCAAATTGCGCGCAGTAGCTGAGAAAACGAGCAAGTTTAAGGCAGGAATTCAAGTGAAACACGGACGATCGCAACTTACCAATGCAATCGCAAATTCCAAAATTTGGATTCAAGTGAAACGAATTCACTTGAATTCGACTTACAGTAGCGGTTGCAATATACGATCGCCCCGAAGCGATTGCAATGGTGTTTCACTTGAATTCGGCCCTAAGATACAAATTGCCTTATCGTAAAAGAATAGTTTGCTAGATCAATGTTGCCAATTCTTGCAGTGCAATTATATGCAAATACCTCAACTCTGCTACGTTGACAATGGCAAATTTAAAGGCAAGAGGAAAACACCGTTGATGATAAGTAAGTTATTAATTCAGTGGGAAGTTGTGATAATATCAGTTTCGTAGATGAAGCGGGAAGTTCTGTGCGGACGATATCTTATCCCTTATGTGAATATTCTAATTGTGACTTAATGTGTTAAAAAATGTCGTCAACTATTCCAAGAGTTGATAAAGTAATAAAGAAAATTAGATTCTGATTTAGCACTTAATTTTCCGGTCAAATTTCTCATTATTAGATTGAAATACATATTGCGGAACTCTGAACTTTGTAGGCGTTTTGCTCAAAAGTTTAACCCTACACTGCATGATTTTTTGTTCTTTGAAAGATATATGTTTTTTAGTGTAATAAGAAAACATTGGAACACATTTTTAAGAAATTAATTTTGAGGTTAGATGGTTATATTTGCTTTAAATATACCTAATACTTGCTTTTTATGCTTGAATTGCCTAATGCATGGTCATAAGGAAAAATAGTCCATGTATCCAATTGGCAACGCTATGCAGTGTAGGGTTAAGAAATCCACTTACATTCCTTTGCTTCTCTCTACCTCAATTTTAAACTGTATACTAAAATTAAGTTGGGAGAAAGGAATCAATTACACAGTAAAAAAATCCTCAATTTTATTGTTCGAACAAGATCTTTCTTGTATACGAGGCAGGGATGTAACTAGGCCATTTTCGAACAGGGGCAAGACTTCGCTTCGGCGCCCCCCCCCCCCATTGAAATAAAATAGAATATATGTCGAAAAAAATGGTAACGCCAACATCTGGACCGTCATATAAGGGTATACTTAACGTATTTTACATAGAAAATGAACAACAAGAAGTTCTGTCAAGAACTAAACCAGCCTACTTTCCCGTACATGGTCATCGGCATTCTAGCATCTGATCATTGTTCTCTTAATTATCTGAGACTAAAAATTGTGTCAAACATACCTTTTTAGCACTTAAAGCTGATTTCTAAAAGCAAAATATACCCCTCTCATCAGATGAAATAGACACATAAAAAGTAAATAAATGAATAAATAAAGTTTTGTCGCACCTTTTAAAGAATGTAACTGTTACAGTTCTTCCGTAGAAAAATTCCTCAATTGTTTTCAAAAAAAAAAAAAAAAATTAAAAGCACAAAGTACATCAAAACACATTTTATCAAAGAAAGGAAAAAAAAAAAAAACTCGTCCGTTGATAAAATGTCTCGAATTTCACTTTTAATCCGTTGCCAGTTGTTAAATACAAACAAAGAATAAAACACCCTTGTGAATGAAACATTTTTATTACAAAAAAATTCGTCTGCCAAAAATAATAATAATAATAAATAAATAAAATAAAACAAATGAATAAATAAACAAAAAATCGTCTGCACAGTCAGTCATTTTTTTCTGAGCCTGCATTTCCGCCATGTTTGCGGAGTCGGAGTCGGAATCAGAGTCCTCACAAAAGATTACTCAGAAAAGTACTTTGCAAACATTATTTATCAAAACCATTTTCTTACAAAGTTAGTTTGAAGGAAATCCGACTTTAAGTTCAGGATCAACATTCAACTTAAATTCCCCATAGGTGCTAATGTTAATTTTTTTTTCTGAAAGCATCGTGGGACAGGTTGTTTGAACGGTTCAAAGTTGAACTAAAAATTGTTCAAATCGAAAAATCAAATATGGGAATGAGCTGTACTCTCCGAGATCTTTCCAACAAAAAAAAAAGTTTATTCCATTCGGATGGTTCACTCAGAAGTTATTAGGTGGGGAAAGGTTGCTTGAACGGTTCAATGTTGAACGAAAAAATGTTCAAATTGAAAATTTAAATACGGTAATGAAGTATCCTTGCTGAGATCCTTCGAACAAAAAAAAAAGTTTATTTAAATCGGACTGTTCACTCAAAAGTTATTAGGGTGACAGCTTGCTTGAGCGTTCAATGTTGAACAAAAAATTGTTCAAATCGGAAATGTAAATACGGGAATGAAGTATCCTTGATAAGACCTTTCGAACAAAAATAAGTTTGTTCAAATCGGACTGTTCACTCAAAAGTTAGCATCGCGGGACAGGTTGTTTGAACGGTTCAAAGTTGAACCAAAAATTGTTCAAATCGAAAAATCAAATACGGGAATGAGCTGTACTCGCCGAGATCTTTCCAACAAAAAAAAATTGTCCAAATCGGAATGTTCGTTCAAAAGTTATTAGGGGGGGGGGGGGACAGACAGACCGACAGACCGACCGACAGACAGACACACAAATTCCCCATCTCAATACCCTACTTTCAAATTTTTAATTTTTCGATATTCATTTTACCTTTTTATTTTTTTAACTTGGCGATATTTTTTGGACTTGGCGATATATTTTGGACTTGGCGATATTTTTTAGATGCATTAAGCTACTTTTAATACTTTTTTCGTCTTTCTTTTGTTTTTAACGGGAAAGTAGGCTATAAAGCACAAACTAAATACATACAATGAGTCATTCCACGTCAACTGGACCAATTTTACAAATCGTTCCCACTCGACCATCTCCGATTTGGATTTGATTTTACAGAGGTGTAGACATGCCTATGAAACTAACCTGTGCAAATTTTTAGCTTTCAAGATCCAAATCTGGAGGAGCTAGGATCCCGCAAAAAATGTGGCCCAAAATGGCGGATGAACTTCATGAAACAAGTTGCAATGTTTAGGTCAAGGTTGCAGAAAATTTTATCACAGTGGAAGCCTAATTTTTTTTGGAGCTTAAAGTACTTTTAGTTGTCAACACTCTCCAGTATATTCTTTGAGATTGCGCTTATTAGATTTTGTGTAGCATGTGCCTAAACTTGCGAAAAAACGCGGTGGGCAATTTTTTTCCTGGATTTCAGGGTGTCATAAATTTTTAACCAAAAAACTTCAAAGGTTTATACTTCGTAGTTTTATTGTCCAAATACTTGTTTTTAATGTTTTACAGCTACAGAGCTTAAATATTGTATTTGTAAAAGATATTGGCACCCTCAGTGTCGATGAAAACGCTTCTTTTGAAAAATCGCCTGTTTTCAACTCCCTATATCTCAAGTTTGTCACCTAAGACCATTTTTTCTTTGGCACCACTAGAAAGAATAGATTTTTTCCTATCAAAATGAGTTTTTTTTTCGATGGTGTTCTTTCGAATAAGGATGAAAAAATTAGCTTGAAATACTATCTGTTATGAAGAATTGGCATAATTAGGTTAAGACTGCAGAAAATTTTATCACACTGGGGGCCTAATATTTTTGGAATTTAAAGTACTTTTAGTTGTCAATACTCTCCAGTATTTTTTGTGAGATTGAGCTTATTAAATTTTGTGTAGCACGCATGTCAATTTACGAAAAAACGCGGTGCGCAATCTTTTTCCTGGATTCATAAATTTTTAACCAAACAAATTCAAAGGTTCATATTTCGTAGTTCTATTGTCCAAATACTTGTTTTTAATGTTTTACAGCTGCAGAGCTTAAATATTGTATTTGTAAAAGATATTGGCACCCTAAGTGTCTATCAAAATCATTTTAATGGAAAATCGGCTGTTTTCAACTCACTGTATCTCAAGTTTGTCACCTTCAACCGTGTTTTCGTTGGCACCATTAGAAAGAACAGATTTTTACCTATCGAAATGAGTTTTTTTTTCGATGGTGTTCTTTCAAATAAGGAGGAAAAAAAAAGCTGGAAGTTTTGTCAGTTGTGAAGAATTGGCATAATTAGGCAGACTGCAGAATATTTTATTATAATAGAAGTTCGAATTTTTAACAACTTAAAGTACATTTAGTTGTTACTAGATTCTAATAATTATGTGATTTCCAGCTCATTAGCTTTTGTGTAGCATACATGAAAATTATTGGCAATTCCTGTTTGAAAAATAGCTTGATTTCAATGAACTGTAACTCAGGTTCGTCACCTTCCATCATCTTTTCGTTAGTACTACTATAAATAACAGATTTTTTCTTATCAGAGTATTTATATAAACAACTAAATGTACTTTAAGTTGTTAAAAATTCGAACTTTTGGTATAATAAAATTTTCTGCAGTCTTAGCCTAATTATGCCAATTCTTCATAACTGACAATACTTCGAGCTATTTTTTTCTTTCTTATTCGAAAGAACACCATCGAAAAAAAAACTCATTTCGATAGGAAAAAATCTGTTCTTTCTAATGGTGCCAAAGAAAAAATGGTCTTAGGTGACAAACCTGAGATATAGTGAGTTGAAAACAGGCGATTTTTCAAAAGAAGCGCTTTCATCGACATTTAGGGTGCCAATATCTTTTACAAATACAATATTTAAGCTCTGTAGCTGTAAAACATTAAAAACAAGTATTTGGACAATAAAAATACGAAGTATAAACCTTTGAAGTTTTTTGGTTAAAAATTTATGACAACTTGAAATCCAGGAAAAAAATTGCCCACCGCGTTTTTTCGCAAGTTTAGGCACGTGCTACACAAAATCTAATAAGCGCAATCTCAAAGAATATACTGGAGAGTGTTGACAACCAAAAGTACTTTAAGCTCCAAAAAAAATTAGGCTTCCACTGTGATAAAATTTTCTGCAACCTTGACCTAAACATTGCAACTTGTTTCATGAAGTTCATCCGCCATTTTGGGCCACATTTTTTGCGGGATCCTAGCTCCTCCAGATTTGAATCTTGGAAGCTAAAAATTTGCACAGGTTAGTTTCATAGGCATGTCTATACCTCTGTAAAATTTGATCCAAATCGGAGATGGTCGGGTGGGGACCACTAGTCCACTTGACATGGAATGACTCAATACTTTAAGAAGAAGCACTTTTACTAGTCATTCTCTAAAAGAAAATATATTCATGCCATTTACTGCAAAATACTGACTTTCTCTCCGTCGATCTTTCCCACGATAAAAGACATTTCTTTAAATTTCTGCCTATGCCTGCATTGAGCTTTTTTTTTTTTTTTTTTTTAAGAGAGCTGGCTTTTAAAAATTTGTCTCATTTTTTAAATAATGAAAAGAAAATTATCCAGTTACTTAGCCAGTTTAGCGCCCCTAAAATCTGGCGCCCAGGGCACGAGCTCCGTCTGCCCCCCTCTAGTTACGTCCCTGATACGAGGAATGCGCATTAAACAATTGCTTTTCGTCAGATTTTAAAAGTTGAACAAATCACGCTGTCTTGTAATGACAACCGGTGCAGTATTATCCGTTCCCTCTGTCATATAACTCCGAATGTCATATTTTTAACGACAGTCTGCCTTATTAAACAATGCTCTCAATTCCGTCATAGGTACAGTTACAATAACTCTGCGACTACTATTTCTTTTACGATTGACCATTAGGAGTGGAAGCTCGGACAGACCTTTGTTTGCGGTGAAAGTGCAAGAAGAAAGCAAAAGTTAAGGACCTGTGTCAATAAAAGACTTTCCTCTACCAAATCGCTTCCTGCTTCCAAGTGTTGCCACCAAAAAGGAAGGAAAAGCGAAAAGAATAAGACAACTAAAACGAAAATACGAGCACCGAAACGAATACAATGGATTTTAAACGCTGTTCAAATGAAAGGCACTCCCAACTGCTCTTCTTCTGATGATCGCTATACAGATTTTTTTTTAATGTTTTATTTCCGGAAAATAGCAACAGTCGGTGCTCCGATATCGCTTGAAAAACGGACAAAAGTTCATCGTTTGGGCCAATAAAAAGGAAGCGTAATTTAAACCGCGCGTTGCTCTTTAGGATAATAATGACACGTTCGCTCAGTTGGAGAGAAATTAGACGTTAATGGCTTAAATTCCTTATTCGTGACTTCTGCATGTTGTTGGAATTTTGTGTTCCAGAACGCTGGAAAGAATAAGTGTAAAGAAAGAAGAACGTTGGCAAGATACTGCTCTAAGTGTTTTCTATCGCACTTTGTATTAATTAATTTCGGAAGCACGATCTAAAAAATTCTAGGAGTTTAGGGTGGTTTTGATTTTGGCGACTTCCCGGGTTGTTGTCCTTGATAAAACAATTTTAAAAGTTCGTTGAGTTCAAATTTTATCTATTGTGACAGCACAGAAATCTTGCGTTCGTCATTTCATTAATTCCATTGTTTGTGCTAATCAAATTTTACATGATCCAAGAAGTTTCTTCAATACCATCCCATTTATGAAGTTTTATTTCTCCCCATCTAATAAAGAAGTATTTAAGTTGTTTGCATGCTCCTCTCTCTTCCTCCTTCCTCGTAGAGAATAAATATTCGTTTCGAACATTTGAAGAAATAGAAATTTCTTCTATGAACAATTAACTATGAAATAATAGAAGGAATAAGTGCATCCTAAAATGAGAAAATACATTATCGTTTTTTTTTCAAAGAAACTTGTCGGTCAGTAACCCGGTATTTCGACCGATTTTATTTTATCCCTTTGGTCATCACTGTAGAAACGAAATACCAAGTAAGATCGTTTCTGATTCCTCATTCTAGATTGTATCTGATACCGCTACGAGTACAGATAGCAAGCGATAATTTCTAATGGAGCTGCTTTTTCAGTCATTGTTTTCCATTCGAATGTTTCTTAAGGCCGGAGGTGTTTAGGAGTGGTCGACTCTTACTTTTTTGGTCAGCATAATGCTTCCGTATTGGAACTTAGACTCCATGCTCAATCAAGATTCGTTCATTTGAAATAAGGTTCAGATTGTTGCGAATAGATATTGTAATTCAACGGGGGTTTTCTTTATCATTTCTGGTCTCAAATACAACGAAAACGAAATCCAAATAAGGCGATGGGAGGTTAATGAGAAATTAATACTGCTTAGAGCCAAAATAACGAATGAAAGTGTGTTTTGCTTCTCATTATATTTTAATACAACAACATAGTGCGCAACACTGAGATGCCTATTTTTGGGTAGTTTCAAAATATTTTTCTTTTTCCAGTTTTGAATTGCCCATGGACATATGCAAGATCTTGCTGCTTGTATATTTTTTTGACGCATTTTCCGTCGTACATGCTATCTGTCAGTTCCCCTAAGCGGCATAAATTGTGCTTTGATACTATGAGTTCAAATCTAGCTATGTACATGGGTGCGGAATTGCATGATTGACTTCCCACAGGGAAATGATTTTTCTGATGTGGCTGGTGTATATTAAACTAATCAGTTATTTATTTATTTGTTTTAGCATAGTAACTCCTCGTTCCTCGTTACATCTCGCCTCCTTATATCGCTTATAGTAGAGGGGCTATGGTCGAAAATATAGCCGGAAACGGCATTTTGTGACAAAAGCATGAAAGTTGGTATGCATGTAGACAATGTATTTATAAACGTTTTTAGAAGGGGATCCATTCCGAAATCCCCACCCAAACCCCTCCGGCGGCCGTTTTTGGTCAAAAATTCCGAAATTATTCTTTTTTTCTTAAAAAAACACCTTTTTTATCATCTTATTAGAGTTCAATTATGTCAAATAAAGTTTAGAAAGCCATCAAAATAGCTTAAAACCAATTCATTGAATTCATTTTAATAGTACTCATTAAAAATTCGTTTTTTCCAAAAAAAAAAAAACTTAAATTGATCAAGTTTCTAAATTGTTTTCAGGGGCCGCTTTAAGGGTGTCCAACTATGTATTTGAAAGCACTATATTAAAGAAAAACAATTGAGTTGAATTAAAATCCCAGCAATCCGAACCCAGAAAATCCGACACTTTGGAAAACTCGAGCATATTTTATAAAACTGAAAATAAAAACAGAAATTAAAAATCATAAGCAAAGCTAGTACTTTTTCAAAACAAAAAAAAAAAAAAAAAGTTTGAATTGTTACTTAAGAATGAATATTTATCCTTGGTTAATTAAAATAAAACCAGTTTTCTTTATGGACGAAAAAAGCAATAAAAAAACTTCAAACATTTTGAAAAAAGATACGCAATGTTATGGAAATTTCACTCACATTCAGCAGGATTATAAGTTACGCGTGCACTTATAAAATAGGGGGAGGGGGAGGCACGATCTTTTTTATACAACTGCGAAATTCTAAAGAAAAAGCTTTAACACACTAAACGAGTTGAGGAGTTTGTTCTCTAATTCTAAAGGATGAGAGAAGAAAAAAATAATTGCTGCAATAAAAAGTTTAGTGCTGTGTTAATAAAGCAAACAATATCTCCACTACTTATCATATTGCGCTGTTATTGAAAAGTAACCCTTTATAACAAAAGAAGCAACTGAATTTCAATATAAATCAGAGCAAGTAAGTATATACAATGATTATGTGTAATGATTAAGCTGATTTTACGTATTTGAACTTGCTAGTAATTTACATAGATATACATTTTCCATTGCAGTATTTACACATTGGTGCACACAGTCCATTTTTGAAGCACCAACAAGTTTTTGAGAGCGGTTTGTTTTACACTTGCATGACGTAAATTTGCTTAAGACATTTCACTTCTTTCAAGAATTCATTTCTTAATTCAGTTTCCATGAGAAGCATTTCTGACTTATTTAATGCATCAAAATTAGATTGTGGTAGTTCCTTCACTGAAAGATATGCTGGATTTACGAATAATGACACCTGATGAACTGAGGGACCTTTTTAGGGGATGATATTTCGGGAAATATAAGAGGAATTTTTGAGCCTTGCTGCTGAAATGGCACAGGCTGAAACATTGAACTGCTTGTTCTATGGAAAGAGTCCTTGCTTGTTGTACTACTAGAGTTATAATAAAAATTATTGTGCGCGGCCGCTGTAAAAACAAAGATCCTGAAATGTGAAGGAAATGTAGTTTTATATTTATCAATTTGTTTAACTGATGCTTTGCAGAGTCCAGTAGAAATCTTTAGAAGCCTTAGGTACCTCTAAGGCTTCTAAAGATTTTGGAACTTTTTATTTCTTACGTAAGAAATAAAAAGTTCCAAAATATGCATTATGTCAACAAGACTTTTTCTTCTAGTCTGTTCGTGTACTTTCATAGCCAAATAAACAGGTACTGGTTGTTTATTATCTACTTGGTGCTTGATAGTTTGCTTTGTTAATCTGCTTGAAGTATATATGCATATTAAATACTATCAGCTGACAAATTGCAAGTAATGGTTGAGAAGGAAGATCATCAATATTGCAAGTACAAGTTATTTAAAAAGGACGGAAGAAGAGGATCAACAGCTTCTTGATGACTCTTCAAATTCGCCTTCGACGCTGACAGTTGACTTTCAAATGCATGTCCTAGTGGAATTCACTATCATGTCACTTGCTACAGTATCTTCGAAACTACTAGTACTAGAGACACATATTGATTCACTTACCTTTACAAACTAAAACATAGTCAAGGTCTGAATTCTCTGCACGCATCATATGCCCATGTCGAAAGTGTGATAATATCTTTTTGCTAAGCCTGGTATTGTCAACATCATTAGCAAATATATTTTCGATTGATAAATTATGTTGTAGCATAAGTTTTCTATTCCTTCAGAATAATATTTTAGTAGAACGAATATTCTGAAAAATGGATACTTATCACCTTTGTAAACTCTAAGATTTTGCAAGTAAGAAATTACTCGATGTAGGGCAATTAATTCAATTCGTGAATAAACGAACAATCATTTGCTGTCCTGCATGAGTGATAAAGTTTTACAAGTAAAGTTTTACGGATGCAAGTACGGTGGTACTTGCATTCTTGAGCTATCCTGTCACCTTGCGCCAACTCAGCAGTGAGCGTACTGTCTGCTTTTTTTTATCAACACGCAATTTCGTATTTTCTGTCAACTGATTTCGTCAGAACTAGATGTAACTCCTGTCCATTTTAACCAGGCTTATCAAAAAAAGAAAAAAACACACAAATCTGTAAAGGATGAAGTGCATTTCATTCTCTTCTGCTGAACTGAAGCCTCTTCTTCAAAATGATCACTTCGTGGCACTCTTCAAAGTTCTCTTTTCTTTTTCTTTCTTCAGCCTTTTGTACTGTTATACCTCAAGCTACAAGATTTATGCCACTTATCCCTCTTTTCATTAAATGTTTCCGATACAAATATATTTTCAAATTTAAATCTACCTACATTTACGAAGTCTGAAAATTGCCTAATTTTTTGCTAGTTTTGACAGATTTTCGAACAGTTTCATAACCTCGGTACAGGACTGATACATTTAAAGTTGCTGCAAGGCACAATAGATTTTTTTGGGGTTAATTTCGAGCAGAAAGTAAATTTAATCTAGTAAATATCTGTTGTAATAATTTTGGTAAAAACAACATTTCCTGGGGTTGTTTTTATTGAAAAACAACCCCAGGTTGCCATTTAAACTTTTAAACCATTAAAGTTTTAACCATGACATTTAAACTTTTAACCATTAAAGGTTGCCATTTAAACTTTAACACTTAAAATAAATGCAGTTAAAACAATACTTTTGAACATACAGGGTGTCCACTCCAATCGTGGACCAATAGCTAATTTCTAAACCGTTAGAGATAAGCATATATTTTATTTAGGAAAAAATCTCCAAATTACGAAAGGAATTTTGGGTCTATTCAATGTTTTTCAAAAAATCAAATGATCAATTTTGAAAGAGTTACGAAATTTAAATTTTTATACAGCCCCCCAGTCCTATCAATCATATTTAGTAAAACATTCTTGACACTGTAGCGTTCAAAACTGAAAAAAAATTACTCTTCTACCACAAAAATTGACCGAGTTATGACGTTTTGAAAAATCAAGATTTTGCATTGTTTCATGACGTCATCGAGAGATCGCTTAAGGGACCACATGCGAAATCCTTCAAAATCTTGATTTTTCAAAACGTCATAACTCGGTCAATTTTTGTGGTAGAAGAGTGATTTTTTTTTAGTTTTAAACGTTACAGTGTCAAGAATGTTTTACTAAATATGATTGATAGGACTGGGGGGCTGTATAAAAATTTAAATTCCATAATTTTTTCAAAATTTGATTTTTTGAAAAACATTGACTAGACCCAAAATTCCTTTCGTAATTTGGAGATTTTTTCCTAAATAAACTATATGTTTATCTCTAACGGTTTAGAAATTAGCTATTGGTCCACGATTGGAGTGGACACCCTGTATAAAACCATAAGACTATGAGAAACCGTAACTTGTAAAAATATGAACATCTTTCCTAATCTCGATCCCTATAAAAAGCATTTACGGGAACATATGAACAATGACACGTGTTACCAATGATAAGCACACGGGAAAATACTCGTCACCTAATGAACTACCATATTTGAAGAAAAAAAAAAACCATTAACGGCAACAGTAACAAAAATAAGCGGAGAAATAAATTTAAAACTAAAACTTTAAAATTTCTGAAATTGAAACTTTAAATTTTATTTTGGTTTTTCTATGCTATCTTGACATTAACTTTTCCCTCAAGTTATTATGCTTCTGTACCCTTGGGGAACATTTTCGATGATGTGTGCTTAGTCATAAAAATGAGAGGTATCATGACCGGATAATTGGACGGTTCGGTCAATTAGGATCCGGATAACCGGCACCCTACTTTGTTTTAACACTAATTTAATGTATATTTACATTCTTAAACCATTAATGCATTTATGGGGGGAGGAAATTCACTTCCACGAATTTATTCTTAAAAAATATCGATTTGCCAAAAAAAAAAAGCATTTTTGGGTGGTTATTTTTAAAATTAGTCTCTAAGTGGAGCTTTAAACGATAAAAAATACAATAAACGCCTATGTTATGACATAGCCAATGATTTAAGAAGAAAATAATAATAATAACTACAAAAAAGCGCTATTTCTAGTTTTGGACCACTAAAAGGCCGCTAAGATGGGTTTGGGGGGAATTCCGATTGGCTCCCCTTCTAAAAATGTTTTTTTATACATTGTCTACAAACCTACCAAGTTTCATGATTTTATCACAAAATACAGTTTCTTTTCCCGTAGCCCCCTTACTATTACTAGCAATACCCGCACGGCGATGCCCGTGCAATAAGTGTAAATGAAGTTAACTAATTAAAGTTTAATTCACTCTTACCCTCTGAAGTAAAATTTTTTCTTCTTTGATTAAATGTGCTCCCCAACCTTTTGAATTCTACTAAAAGTCCTATTAAAGTTTATATCAATTCGACAAATAAACCAAAAAGACATCAAGTTAAGTAACAGGAGATATTAATTACTCAAATTTAGTCAATTTTCAAGGCTGAACTCTATACGCAAATTTAAACCACTGAAGAAAGAGCAGTTTGTCTGGAAAATGGATCTAGTGTTTCAGTTTTGTGTATAAAAAGTTCAGCCTTGAAAATTGACTAAATTCGATTAATTAATATCTTCTGCTCTAATGAACGGAGAGAAATGTGCTAAAACTTTTGTTTTTCATAAAAAAATCCTTTCCAGCTATATGTAATGTTAGGGGGTGGGGGAAAGTTTTCCCCCCTCAATTATGCAGGATACACCAAAAATGAGACTAAATAATTTAAAAATAACTAATTTGAAATTTAGAATTCGGCCTTCGAAGTGCATTTCACGGAGATACACTCAAATTTTGTAGTAAGATTCAGGTCTGTAGGTGCTGTGGGTGGGGGCTTCTGGCCATCGGTTACAAACATACATACAAACAGAGCCCGTCATCTTTGCATATATAGATGACACTTTTAATGCCATTTCACAGTTTGTATAGTGTTCAATGGCAGGATTATTTTAGTTTTAAAGACTTTTTTCTTCTTTTCGTTCGTGTGACGAATTTATTTTTAGTGAAATTTTCACGTTTCAATGGAACTTTTGACGCAACTGTAGTGCGAAGATTTTCGAAAACTCTCAACGAACACAGCAATTTTACCCTTGAAATTTAATATAATTCACCGATTTAACCGTAATTTCAATGTAAAATTGGTCGCCAAATCTAAATTTATTAACACAGGGAACCGATTGTGTCAAGTAGCTCAGCCACAACCATTCTTCCATGATTTTAATGTGAACATTAAAAGGCAAGAAATATAATGTCTTTCGCACCATCTATTTGAAGGGATTACAATCTAACAGTGACCCTCATATAAGCATGATTTCACTGGCTGGGAGGTTTGGTTAATTTCCCGATTGTTGCCAAACTTTACGACGCCAGTAAACTGATTAGCGGTGTTACCGAAAATGTCAGAATAGAACTATTATTGTTAAAAATTTAGTTATGGCGGCATTAAATACATGTTTTAAACATGCAATAAAATACTCTTTAGACTGCAATCAACTACTGTTCCTTCCCAGAGCGTTTTCTTTTTCTTTGATTTGGAGAAAGTAGTGTTTCACTGGCTGGGAGGTTTGGTAAATTTCCCGATTGTTGCCAAACTTTACGATGCCAAATACGAAGAGTAACTGAACAGCCATCACTAGTTTTTTAACAATAGTAGTTCCATTTTGGACATTTTCGGCAACACCGAATTTTCAGGAAGTCAAATGAATAAATTTAAATTCACTCCAACCCCTCTGAAGGAAAATTATTATATTCTTTAGTTCAAATGAGCTTCACAACCTTTTAAATTCCACTAAAAGTCATGTTAAAGTTTAAATCAATTCGCCAAATAAATCAAAAGGACAGAAAGTTAAGTAAGTAACTGGAGATATTAATTATGCAAATTGAATAAATTTTCAAGGTTTAAATCTATACGCAAAATTTAAACCACTATGTAACTTCAGGGACAAAAGAGCAGTCTGTCTGGAAAATGGACCTAGTGTTTCAGTATTGCGTACATAGTTAAGCCTTGAAAATTGACTACATTTGATTAATATCTCCTGTTCTAATTAAATGAGAGAAACGTGCTAAAACTTTTCTTTTTCAGAAAAAAACACCCCTTTCCAACGATAGATGTTTTGGGGTGGGGGAAGGTTTCCCCCTTAATTATGGCGGATGCATAAAAAATGAGACTAATTAATTAATTTAAAAATAACTAATTCGAAATTTAGAATTTGGCCTTCGAGATACATTACACGGGGATACGTTCGAATTTTTGTGCCAAGTTTCAGGTCTGAAGGTGCTGTGGGCTCTTTTGGCCAACGGTTACAAACATACAGAGCCCGTCATCTTTATATATAGAGATTCGGATACATCTCGTTTTTTTTTTTTTTGTTTTTGTTTTCTTTGTCTCCGAAACATTATACAAATATATTTTTGAAAACGCTACTTTACGTTTGACAACATAGAAACAAAAACGCTATTTCTCGGAAAAAGTATTTCCTTTTTTAAACAATGATCAAACCTGATATCTTTTCTCTACACCTGAATTCGTTGCAGTTTAAGCTGCAACTTTTGTTTGGTATTCTACAATAAAATATACGTTAAAAAAATAATAATAACTTTAAAAGGACAATTTGTTCTCAAATTTTCAATTACACGTCATGAATTTGTACGTTGATTCTTTTTGATGACCTCGGTTGTATCGCACTCTTTTTTGTCAACAAGTTTTGCTGTCAAAACGACACGGAGGATTACTGTATTTGTGCACTGACACATAAATCGCTACCGTCAAGTGACCATACTTGGAACAGCACCTTAACTTGGGACATTCAGGAAAGTAGAGAGTGCATTGATTAAAAAAAAAAGTCGTTCAAAATAAATCAGACACAAGAAATCAAAACAAGGAATTTAATAACCAGTAAAAGACATATTACATTTTTCAGTTACAGTATATAATGGAGGCAAAGCAGGAGAGCTTGGAGCACAGTTTTGACCATTTTGTTGCACAATCACGTTGACCCTCGGTAGAACGATAATGCGTGATCGCACAATGCCACTGCACACCAATATTTGCGGCAAGCAGCAATGAATGGTTTTGAAGCTAAGGATTTTTTAGTATTACACAGGAAAATGAGAAACAGGAATAGAGCTCGTTTATTTCCTTGATCTAAATATTGCAAGCATTTGTATCGAGAAACATAGTTCAATTGCTGCAAAAACTGGTTTAAAAAATGTTATTTGTTAAATTTATAGAGGGAACAATATCGGAAAACAGTTTGTTATCGGAGAATTTTGTTCAATTTTCATTAAAATGAGCTTGCCCTTATGTAGTTTTGACGCTGAGACGGCGACGGAGCTAATTGGCCACAATCGAAAATATTATCTTATCCCAATAGGATGCAATATTTTATCCAATGTGTGCGTCACAAAATTAATCACCGGTACTGAAAAAAATGACTGCGAGTGTTCCTGAATAATTAACATTGTATAAATAGCTTATCAAATAATCTATTACCATGTATTGTCAAATGTGGAGAAACCTTAAATTGAAAATCGAACTAAATTGTCTATAATTTCAAGGAATTCAGCATTTAATGATTGAAAACGATTTTGAAAATTTTAAGGCGTTTGTAAGTTTGCAAATTTTCAAAAGCTATGAGCAAATTAAGCTTGCTGAACCAATTCCAATATTTTTCTAATTAAAAATGATAACCATGCAGCAATTGAAAAGTAACATGCTTGGAATATTTAATCAAATTTCAGTGAATGCTATGTATTAATGTAACTATGTATGTTCAGATGGTTTTGTTTCAATACAGTTTTT
Source organism: Uloborus plumipes (assembly GCA_038373865.1). Classification (NCBI taxonomy): domain Eukaryota; kingdom Metazoa; phylum Arthropoda; class Arachnida; order Araneae; family Uloboridae; genus Uloborus; species Uloborus plumipes. The sequence goes on along the minus strand of JAXGGA010002006.1, from coordinate 57,887 downwards.
TAATAAAACCTAAACATACTAAATTAAAAAATTTTACATATGTATATAATAGTATAAATGTTGTATAGAAATCACATCATTCAATTTCCAAAACTCCGCTGTTTATGAAAAATGTTAAGGCTGAAAACTATCAACCACCAACAATGGTTAGATTACTTTCTTATAGTATATACAAGAGCACGGAATGTTTAAAGATTCACTATATTCACTCTGTTCTAATTTGTTTCAAATACTTATTATTTTTAAAATTCTTTTATGTACAAAGTTTAACAAAAGAATCGAAAGCCTGGTTTTGGTGGCAAATGATTTCATATCGTTTCAAAGGTTTTGATTACAAGCAGTATAAACAGGCAAAACCACACTAAGATGTAAGCACTTGGTTTGAAGTTCAATGCAGGAAAACATTTTAGGCAAAAAAAAGTTGTGTGATCTTACCCTTAGCCATTTTTCGCTCTCGCGAAAATATGCCAAGAATGGAAAGCGTAAGGTGTGTAAAACTTTAATGTAAATTCATACTTCATCTGTCATCATTTTTAATTAAAATATGAATATGTTCCTGTTTCATAGGAATACGAGTTCATTATTTTGATGACTAAACGGAAATCAACCATTACATTTTCTTCAAGGAATATCTCAAATTGCACTAAAATAATTGACTTTTTTCCAGAAATCTTTTTTTTTTTTTAATATAAAAGGAAATTTGTTCCATCTTTTTAGTTATTATTTTTCTCGAGGTTGTGTATGAGATCTTTTTAGAATAACATAAAAATGTTTTTAAAGCTGAAAGCTGTAACTATACTTTTTTTTTTTCAATTATATTTTTTCTCATATTAAAAATCATACCATAAAAAGTATAAAAACAGCAACGGTGGTATTACCAATTGCGGGTGCGTTAAAAGAAACAGTAAGGTAAAAAATTAAAATAAAGAAAAGGTAACAAAAAAATTCTTCAATTTTACAAATACAAGTCAAACATAAAAAATAAAGAATTTAAAGAGATATGAAATGAATTAATAAACCACTCTTTATAAAATGGACACTATATTAAATAAATACATTTTTGCAGTAAAAAGAAATTGAAAAAAAAAAAAAAAAAAAAACATGCAATAGTCTAAATAGTGAGAATTTAAATGAATTTTTGAAAGTAATAAGTAAATTTTATTTCTGATAAAACGTATGAGTTAGTTCATTTTCAGGAACTTTCAGTTATTTTGTCAAAATAGGAAATAAAAGTGATTTATTTTAATAAAAAATTCAACCCATACAGTTCTCAAAATACTTTTCTCGAAGGGGCCTTCCAAAGTGCAGAGCTTAGAAAGTTTTTTTATTTTCTGATTATTGTCAGATTGATTGAAATTTTTTTTTTTCATTGGTAACCAGTGTTTTAAAAGAATTTATAATTATTCTTCTTATATGTTAGTGTAATATTTTAGCTGTCACATCTAAACAATATAACTCACAGTTTGAAACTCAATATGCTTAGAATGATTTCCTACGTTAAACGTCAAATCATTTGCTTTTCTGTTACAATAGCGATAAATACGAGTTTGCAGACAAGCATTAAATATAAAACAAAACCGATAAATATTTTAGCAGTAAACAAAGCAGTACATAAAACTTTAGGCCATCGCACACCAAGCAAAAATCGTAGCAAAGACATTTTACAATATGAATACTATTACCAAAAACAGATCAAATTTTGATAATGTTTTAAATTACACATGTGGTTTCATTTGGCTATTAAGCTCGTTTTTATATGTCACAGATTTATTCCTTTGAAATTTGCAGCATTTATATTAAATTCAAAGTAACGCTTTTTTTTTAATCACCCCCCCCCCCCGAATAGTTATTTTAAGAATACTAGAATTGATTAATCAAAATTTGATTTGTTTTTGAACCATAATCAATCATGGAGCTTTTTGATCTCTGATTAAGCACAGAATCAGAAGAAACAATTGAAATTATTATTATTATTCAAATGATGATGAATATGAATTGTTTGAACGACACAGAAATTGATAATAAGAATATTTTCGAACAAAGTTATTTTATTTTCCAAAATTCAAATGAAAAATAATTTTAACTTCCAATGTTTTTAAAATTAGGAAAAAAAATGTCTATATATATATATATGGTGTATGTTTTAGAGATTTTGTAGTTCAATAATTTACTCGGGGAATTTAACTTGTCTTTCAAAGAGGAAAAAGATAACATTCAAAACATTCAAATCACAGAAGAAAAAAAATAGTTAAATTTTTTCTCTCGAATTATATAAATGTTTTAATTAGAGGTATGTAACTTAATATCTAAGCTAAAAATTCGCTTCAGGAAATAAACGGCATTAAATTATCGAATAAAGTTGCAAGCTATAAACAAAGTTTCATTTCTATTCAACCTTTTGTACTCTGCTGGATTTTTCTTCAGTAATGTTGCTTTCCTGCCAGGAACTTATTTCAAACTGACGATTTTGAAAGGTCATGTAAGACTTGTTACTGGAATTTTGAAAGCGAACGTAGTCAATATGCATTTTGATTCTCATTCCTGTCATAGAAAGATTTTCATAATTGTACTGCTAATTTATGCTAAACTTTTATAAGTAACCATCCCAAGGCGCCCAAGGACCCCCTCTAAGCAGGGCCGCCGTTTGGGGGGGAATACTGGACCTCTAGTACCGGGCCCGGAGCTCTGGGGGGCCCGTAAGGTTATGAACATGTTTTTCCAGTAATAGTGTCAATAATTTCATCAAGAAAAAAAAAATCTCGCTTTCCATTGCCGATTCTCAATATGAAACAATTGCTAGTACAAACACTAATGAATGAAACACGCTTGCGCAAAGGAAAATGTACCGCTTTTTAAAATCACCTGGAGATACAAATAACGTGAAAATAAAATCAGATGCACACTTTCGTAACTTCAAAAAAAAAGTTTTCTGGAAAAAAATTTTTTTCTCCTTTTTTTACAATTGCAAATGTGCTGAAACGATGGCATGAAAATATGCAATTGGGGGGGGGGTGTACATGGGGGGCCCGGCATTAAAATTAGTACCGGGCCCCATCGCTGATAGCGGCAGCCCTGCCTCTAAGTATTGCTTTAGTAGTTTAACTACTGCAGGACCCAAACTTCCTGATTTTAGATAGGCTTCTTAAAGTTAGCTCACAGTGACCTTCTAAAAATTTCTTAAAAACCAAATTTTCTTTGAGGATTTGGCAAATTTTATTAGAACACTACAATATTAAATGCCTAACGTATCTTTTAAATAGATGGTGGTGTTTACTCATTCTCTTATTTTATCACTCGCTAAAATTCATAGTTATATTCAGGTAAATTTCGAATTTCTTTCTCAAAAAATTGTACTTCAGAGTGCTCCTGAATATAAGGGCACCTATCCAGTCATAGATTTTTTGCTCCATGAAAATATATTTCATGAAAATTAGTCAGCAACAATTTTGTTCGAATGATTCAAAAGAACCTTTTATGACGTTGGAGGTTGCTAAGAGAATATAACATTGACAGTTTAATTCCATCTTGGTTACTTTATTGTTTCATTAACAAAAGATTTTCTGTGATGGCAGCTTCGCTTTGTAAACCAGAGGACGTGGGTTCGATTCCCACTTGTGGCCTGAATGTTATTTTCTACTCTCTGTGTTGCAAATCCTTCTTGTGTTGTGTTGTATGTACATAAAACAAAGAAATCCAACTCCTCAGGGCACTAGCACCCAATCTTTCCCTAATATTTACCAGGGACAAGATAACAACACAAGATGTTGTCACCAATGAAAACACCAAAAATGAAGAACTTGCAATCATACCACAACGTCCTAAACCTCTTGTGTCTACTGTGAGAATCAAAATGCCACATTGGTTTTGACTGGTGTAATCAAGGGCGGGTCCAAGCGCGATTGATTTTTATTACTTACTTTTTACTATGTACTCTGGTTTACAAATATCAATCACAAAGGTTTCGGACTTCAATTCCGAAATACTTCCGGGGGAGAGCTCCAAAACTCCTTCTCTAAAACTGGTATAAACAACAAGCGTTTTTAGAACTTCAATGTTGAAAAATTACCGGTGGAGTGTCACCCAAGGGAGGGGCCACCCTTGTATCTATCCGTGGATGTAATACAAAAGAAGTGTTCACATGACATTGAGTCACGCTAAACAACGGAGTGCAAAAAAAGTTGAGCTTATAAGCTACTCCAAACCAACGAATAATCAGAATTCAAAAAGCTCGGCAAATAGAGTACATTGTAATACTATACACGATATCACTGTCCAGAATCATAATTACTTTACAAGCTGTTAAATGCAATAACTGGAATGTAAGTAATATCAGCTTCAAAACTCTAAATACATTGTAGTCCTGTAAAATATAGAGAAGTTTGCAGAAATATTAAGACAGCAGGACTGTGGACACATACCACAGAAGTTTTTATACAAAATTTTAAATAAACTGCTACGATTAGCGTTCGCTATGAACTATCTTTAGAAATTTTTGATGCACATTTTTAAATATAGTGAAGCAAATTTAGTGTTGTCTAGTTTGATTTATGGCAACAGTAACGATAAACTTCCACTTTACAACAAATGTAACGTTTGATTACATTGATAATTCATTCCAAGCAAATAAAGCTGAAATACCATGGAGCTTTGATTTAGCATAATAAATACATCACAAGATAATTTGTTGAACTTTAATTCAATCGCGTAAAATTCATTGCATTCAATTTAGACCTTTGGTACTTTCGTTCAAATTCTTTGGTCTAACTTAGGCAAGTGTCTTTGGTATTGGTACATTTAGTACTTGCTTACTTTCATGGTTTTCTATAGAACAGATTTTTCAGCAAGGAAAAATTATGATGAGAATATTTCTGCTATTTAGTAATAGTTTGCTACTAATTTTGGTGTCTTATCACTGCTCACATAAATGCAAGAAAGTAATTAATAGTAAAGCACCATCTATTACAGTTAAAATAAACTCATCTCTACAACTGAATATATCATTACGTAGTAAAAGGTGAACTGCAAGAAATTTGTGCTAACTTTTTTAAAATTTCATTGTTCAAAATCATGCATGAATAATTTTTAAAAACATGCTGCATTCGTCATATTAAACCTTTTTATGTAAAAACAGTTATTTTAATATAAATAAGAATAGAACAGAGCCTTGCTGGAATTACTGCTATTCTTGCAGTTGAATTAACTTAACCTTTTGGAACCGGGTTGGTTTTTAGAAATTTTTCTTTCGACCCAAGTAGTACGACAGTTGAACCACAGATTTCTTTTCCATTGAAAAGAGAAGGTATAAACTGTTGTATCAGACGTATGAAACCTTGAAAAAATCCCCGGCTCCAAGGGGTTCAAGTGAAAATCCCAACCCCGTCCTCTAAAAAAAAAATAGTTACGGTACAGCATGTGTACCGCCCGGCTCCTAAAGGTTAAGAATTTAACACTAAACAAACCAACACTTCCCTAAATACATATTTATGTCTACCCTACTAACTGGTCTTTTAACTGGTTAGCGGTATGTTTAGTGCTAATTGAATAAGAATTTAGTCAATATTAGTTTTATATCACTATGAATTTTTATCGTAATGTTTTAAGACCACATTCAATTGAAGGCTATGAATTGACGTGAAAATCATTCTCTCTTTGAGGAGTTAATGCAAAATTCAAAAATGTTTTAAATAAATCTTCTATTTTTATTATTAATTTATGATTCTTATTCAAGGGTTCGCCCAAGGGTGATATCGTATTCCATGCAAATGCTCTGGAAACCTCCCACCCCAGAACAAGAGCCCCTCTCTAAATGAGATCAAACCCTCTCAAGAGAGTCAAATTATTACCTGTTAGAAGGTAAATTATTTCATAAAATGACAATACAGGTATTAGTAGAATAAAAAGAAAAACGTAATAATAATAAAGTAAAAAAATATTTAAAAAAATAAATACATTAAACTAATTTAATAATCAAATATATACAGTCACTCTTTTTGGTTTTGAAATTTCTGAATCTTAACTATGTAGCTTACATTCTAGAAATTAACTACTTAAGTAAGGCGCTCTAAAACACATTTGTAAATAATCTTGCTTTAGCTAAAATGCTTTCCAATAAAGAAAGTGTAATGTATTTAACTATTTATTAAAAAATAAAAATAATCATAAAGTTTCAAAAGTATGGAAATTCAGCAGTATTAACCAAAACACATACTATCATAAACATTTCAGCCACTGAATGGTTCACCATTATCATGTTTGATGATCTGAACCACTTGTTAACCCAAAGTACTACAAGTCCCAGTTAGTTTTGTTTTTTGCCACCCCCCCCCCCTCCATGTAACCAATACTTTTAAGCTCTTGAAACTTATTGATATAGATTTTTAAATTGTTAAAATAACAAGAGGAGGACCGTACTGAAAAATAATATTTTCTGCTTAAAATTGGCATTGCTATAATCTATTGACAGTTTAATCACAGATTAATATTTCAGTATTATCTCAATCACACTTAACAAAATATAATAACAGTACATACAAATATATCAAATTTAATATTTGACACAACATAAATCAATACTGTTTTATCAATCAAATGTAACATCAACAAAGATAATTCTATATCACCTATATCACTAACAATAATTCTTTTCATAAATACATTCTTAAAGACATATTGCACTTTCTGAATAGTACAACTTGCCTCTAGACCAGTTATGCAAATTGTCTCCATTGGAATAAACAATAAAAAGACAATAGCAATAAAGGGAAATAAATAAAAAGGTGTCATAAATTAACACCAATTTAATAACTAAACAGTCATTCTTTTCTAGTTTCATGATTTATGAATTAAATTGAGTAGCTTAAGTCCCACAAATTAATGACATTAGCAATAAATATTTGTGTAAATAACATTGAATTAACAAGTGTAAAGTTTAGTTTTGTCACCCAAGTTATTTGCACTAACAGCAAAAAAAAACTTGGGGGTAGAAATAAAACTTCTTTTTGATGAGAGAGTACAATAAAGGGGTAAGTCTTTAAAAAAATATTACTCCATTCAATATGATTATTTATTTATTTTTGTTATTATCATTACTTTTATATTGATGCAGGTATCACAAATACTGATAGCTTGATCATGTCAAAGATGTAGTTTTTCATAATTGGTCTAGAAGCAGCCCACAAGAGCACATTTGCATAATGAGTTTACAAAAATGAAATTGGCAACAGGTCATGATGTGTAGTGCAAAATGGAACACATTCATTGTGCAAAACATGGAATAAGGTAAAGTTCATCATGTGAGAGAAACACTTTTCCCTTCAAACTATCACCTTCAGAACACTGGGAATTTAAAGAACACATAAATTCAACATGCATATATTTCAGTGGTCCCTAAGTAGACATAGACGCTTTCTGTATTAAGAGTGAAAATAGAAGCAAGCTTTAAATGCACTATCTACTTGAATCTTCAAGTAGTTTTATTCTACTACATCATGGCATATGCCATAATATTGAAGACAGTATTGTATATAAGCATGTGGGTACTACTCTGAAACATTGACTATACATAGGTTTATCAATCTATTATAAGAAAAGAATATTGTTTGTTTGGTTATTTATTTTTTGAAGAATATTCTAGCATTATTTCAAAATTTCCCGAAAATTATAAAACTTCAGCAAAGATGAACTCGTTTATTATGAGCTTAAGTGGTTTATAAGAATAGAAAGTAATATAGCTTGTTAAATATTTCAGATAAACTGACCTTATAATATTTTTCATAAGAATAAGTACGTGGAAAATACAAACATGTTTACAAATTGTTTTATCACTGCAAAAATAACTCGACATTTGAGGCAACATTTGCAAAATTGATAAATAAAGATATTTTCTAAAAAGGATAAATAAATAATTTCAGAATTTTTTACTAAAAACAAGTTTTAATACTTCTGTAAGTGATTTCTGAAAATAAAACCCACTGGGGGAATTGGAGGTCTAAAATGAGAAACTTTTTTCTTTGGAATTACTTGTTCTAGAAAAACAATTCAGGTGGTAGCAACTGGTCGTCTTTTACTCATTATAAACACATTCAACATTGCATGCCCTACTTTGATTATTGAATCTATAACTTGCTCGCAATAATTCAAACTTAATCTATTTTTCACATTGAAGTTCTTATGTTGGGAAATAAGGCTAATTTTTCTTCATCAAATGTTGCAAAAACTGTCGGAAAAGCCTATCTTATGAACTTTTTGATTAAACATACAGGGTGTCCACTCCAATCGTGGACCAATAGCTAATTTCTAAACCGTTAGAGATAAGCATATAGTTTATTTGGGAAAAAATCTCCAAATTATGAAAGGAATTTTGTGTCTATTCAATGTTTTTCAAAAAATCAAATTTTGAAAGAGTTACGAAATTTAAATTTTTATACATCCCCCCAGTCCTATCAATCATATTTAGTAAAACATTCTTGACACTGTAACGTTTTAAACTAAAAAAAAATCACTCTTCTACGACAAAAATTGACCGAGTTATGACGTTTTGAAAAATCAAGATTTTGAAGGATTTCGCATATGGTACCTTAAGCGATCTCTCGATGACGTCATGAAACAATGCAAAATCTTGATTTTTCAAACCGTCATAACTCGGTCAATTTTTGTCGTAGAAGTATGATTTTTTTTTAGTTTTAAACGTTACAGTGTCAAGAATGTTTTACTATATATGATTGATAGGACTGGGGGGCTGTATAAAAATTTAAATTTCGTAACGCTTTCAAAATTTGATTTTTTGAAAAACATTGAATAGACACAAAATTCCTTTCATAATTTGGAGATTTTTTCCCAAATAAACTATATGCTTATCTCTAACGGTTTAGAAATTAGCTATTGGTCCACGATTGGAGTGGACACCCTGTATAAATGAAGAAAAAAATTTTGATGTAGATTTTTTGCGAATACAAATTGTATGAACACTTCTTTGCATTTCAACAAAAAAATATTTTATAGGCATTATTTTGAAGTGCAAAATATCCTTCTCTTATTGAGAATTGATTTTTTAAATATAAATTTCCTCAGCTAATTTCTATAATGTAATTGGATATAAATTTTTTCTGTGAAGAATGAAAAGAGTATATTAAGATTTCTAACCTTAAAACTAAACAATTTTATTGTATCCATTCATTTCAAATTTACAGAGGGCTGACATTCTCATTGTTATAAAATATTTGAAATAATTATGCATGCTAGCACGCTTTATTCAAAAAAAAAAAAAACAAAAAACAAAACTGGGTATAAATGCCAGCAGAAACATTTAAAAACAATATGAAAATGTATGCATAGCTAACTGGCAGATGCACCCACCACGTCTATTTACTGCCATGTCAAAGAAGGACCAAATATTAAGACATTCTATTAAAGTTTTATTTGTATAAGCTATACAGCTTGGTTTTGAGGCATCTTTCAATATCTTCTAAAGCACAATTAGGAAAATTGTTTAATGTTCGTTCAAGTGAGCTTTGATTGATAGAAAATGCAGTGGAAGCAAGAAGGAGTAAGAGAATGTATTCAAGTTTTAAGTAAAATGCGTATGAAGTTCATATCCCAAATAGGCTTCCATTGAAAATTTTCTCTAAATCATGTATGTGAAAGCACCTACCAGGGTTACTAGTACTATCTCTTGTCATTTGATATTTGACACCCTGAGGTACTATCTCTTGTCTGAAACAGAGACGAGATTTGACTACCATTTCTACTCATTATGTCCAAATTTTTAATTTCGGCACTTACACCCCTTTTGGTTTTCACAGTCTCAATTATGTTTTTGGCACCTTTAGCATTTTATATGGTGCCCAGAGCATGTGTACTTTCTTTCACACTCTAGATTGTTGACTTGGCAACTTTGGTTTAATGTTAAAAAATATTTCATATTTTAAAATACTTATTTCTCACAATGATGATTTCAATAGATGGTTCATTCATAATGTTTCAGAACTACTAATAAATCTGAATTACTGCGAGTCTCGAAAAATAAAAATACAAATGTGGCAACTAGCAATAGGCTCTAAATCAAGGTCGTTGTCAATCAATAATATTCTTACTGTATTTTGTTGTCTTTATAGTAAAGTACGAGTTTAAAATTGTCCACAAGCTTCTTTTCAAACAAAATCTTAAAAGTATGAAAATTTCTAATAACCATGTAAAGAACTATTGTCGGCCCCGCTTAAACGAATACTGTTGGTTCCAAGAAATACTATATGATTAAGTGGGGATCTTTAACATTGCCTTTATGGCATGGGAAATATTCGGTTCTGGGATGTTTTATTCGTATAAGCGGGGTATTCATTTATACGTTACCCGATGAAGCGGGGACGACAGTATATGTAACCAAAAATTTATATTAAATATTTAATCACGATTTTGAATAAAAGACTATAACAAACTATAATTTGTATCCAGATGTACTGAAATAGCTCCCAGTGTCCCAAAATGTTGGATTTGTAGCCAACTAATAGTATGTTTTTCATATTTCAGGTGAATGGAAGAAATGGATGCTAGAGACTAGGAAACAGATGCCCAGTCAATATTTTAACGAAGCTAATGTGTAATTTTTTTTTTCCACTAAATAACATTCTTGAGCAATTGTAGAAATGAGCATGTAGGATTTAAATATAGTAGTGATATTTGTGAGTTTTTATTTTTGCTGAGCAGAATGCATTTGTCATTACTACATAAACTTTTAGTACTTTTCCAAATCAGCTTCTTGAGTAAAATAATTTTGATCTTCCAAAGCGATAAAAACTCACTGTTAACTACTTTTAAACTAACAACGTTTTTAAAATCAATGTATAAAAATTTATTAAAAAAAATAAAATGAGACAGCTGAGAAGTCGTATTAAACAATAATATGAGAAGTTAAAACAAACAAAACGGTATGAATGACTAGTGTGAAAAATTGCACATAAATAAATAAATAATAAAGTTTTAGAAACATTGGTTTCAAAACAAATTATCAAACATATACAAAAACAACAAGCAGTTTGTGAAACATTGAAAAACATAAAAATAGGTTTAAATATTTTGTTTGACTAATTTAAAAGAAAGATTAATTTGTAAAGAATATGAACAAAAGTTTTTATAATAAGAAATATTAATTAATTTTCATTCGCTACAAGGTTTAATTTTACACATAAAATTTGTGTGGTAAGGTTGCAAACGGAAATTTTATAGGTAAAATTACAGGGTTGGAAATTAAAGAAACCTTAAGAGTCATTTCAAAAATATTTTATTTTTATAATTGCCGTATTATCTAATACTGGTGTTTTTTTTTTTTTTTGGGGGGGGGGGGGGGACTAAGTAACACACCACAAACATTTGAGTACTCTCCTTTTGTTGGCAGACTTCTTAGTCCCAAAAAAATGTTTTAAGAACTTTTTAACAATTTCTTAAACATTTAATATACTTTCATCTAAAAAAAAGTACAATTCGAATATCATTTACAGCACTTAATAAAAAGAAATAATTTTACAATTTATTGCAATTAAGAAACATAAGTAGCTGATATTTTAAATTTGATTTCCAACCCTGTTTTGTATGTGCATGAATGCCGATAGATATAATTTTCAAAAACAAAACCCAAGAAATAAGGTATGTTTTAAAAGCAGAAATTGAATCAGAGTTGGTTTTAAAAATACAGAAAAATCTTTTTTTTTTTTTTTTGTGGAAGGGAAAAAAATCAATGTATATAATTCTATTTTTAACAGAAAATGAGTTGTCATAAACAAATTCTCATTGCTTTTCTTTCAATGCTTTGTAAGTCCTTTATCTTGTTCCGTCAATTGTGATTGTTTATGTTAAGGTCCTTAAATAAAGAAGAAAAAACAAACCAAAACTTTGTGCCATTAGAATTTGTCTTTGATAACTATGATGGTTTCACACTATCAACAAAAATGTTTTCGCTATTGCAATTACCTAATAGAGAATGTTGCTATGGCTTTCCCACTAATAGCAATAATTCCACAATTTCATTACAGCATATTATTTCAAAATTTCGTGACTGTAATCACAGAAAAGTTTAAAACCGACTCTCATTCAGCTAAAAATTGCCATAAAATGTAAGGAAATGCAAAATATATGTATGTACTAATATTTGTCAGTTTGCATGTTTGTTCTCACAGTTCTTCATATACATATATTCACAAGAAAGTGAGGCATATCATATGAGTTTTCTAACTACAGCATTTAGATGTAGCTACAATGTTTACACATTCATCTATAATATATCACTGGGATCAAATAATCAAAAACACTTGTTGCTCTAAGTATTTACTCTACTTGAGTATTTTGTATGAAAAACATGACAATGGAAAAAATCACAGAATTTCACTCTCATCAGCAAAAAAATCCCCTGCAAAGCTTTTGTACTTTATGTCACTTCTCTGTTAACTTCTATACTTCCATGTTAACAGGATAATTAATAAAATAACAAGTTTTTTTAATAGGAAAAATTAATTACCTTCCTGATCATTTCCTTCAATATTTTTTAGAAAAAATTCTTACTTGCATCTTACTTTGCCAGGAAGGAAATTTTTAATGAAATAACTTTGATGAACATTTTTGGCTCATTGTTCACTACTTGTGTGTTTGTAATTATTACTGCTTCGTCTACAAAAACAAGATTTAAGTCGTCTCAAATGTTGAGCCAGTTATACTGGATTTGCAGCCTGCAGCATGAAGAAGGCAACCTGTAATAGAATCTGAAAAGCAAGTAAATACGAAAGTAAGAATGGGCAATACAAAAAAGTACACTAAATAATATTTCAAATTAACAAATTACAAGAAAGTTACCAAGAATTATGCTCATCTGAAAGTCAAAAAATCATTAAATCACTACTTAGCAATAAGTAGTTTTGAAGTAATTGTCCGTAGCTATTTTGACTCTTCAAATAATTTTCTAAGCATTGAAGTGATGATCAAACGCAGGTTTCCTTTTAGTCACTAAGCAATTAACTACAATAATTATGACTTCATTTTAGTTCAGATTTTAATGATTTTAGTCACATACCATGAACAGAAAAACTAAACATAGTGACTTCACAATACAGGCTAGAGCAGCGTTTCCCAACCTGTGGCACGTGAGACATGCCTTGCTAGCTGGTGATACGCAGAAAAGTTATCAATAATGGCGTACATAGAAACCAAATGACTCAAATAATATCAAAGAAAGTTTTATCTTACCATTCATGAAAATTATCTTAATAAATATCATAGAGTCGATACTGTTTATCTTTTAAAGCGCACCTTTAAATTACCTTAAAAAATTATGTTCTTCGAAACAAGCAGAAATATCGCATTAAGTGTATTTTACAAAAAAAGTTTATTATGGTAAGAGAATAAATTGTTCATTTTATAATTTTGTTTTATTAAAACTAAAAGTAACAAAATGTGTTAAAAAATTTATAAATATAAAACTTTGAACGAATACATAGATATGTTTACAGATATGTTAGAATGATTTTTTTTATTTCAGCGACTTTATATCCAGCTTGACGTTTAGGTGTGTTTCAATGAACTTTTAATGGGCGAGCATGGTCCTCCAATAAAATATGAATTACAAATAAACACAATTGTAAAAAAAAAAAAAATCACGAAGTGCAATCATGTTTCCGAAGTGGTACAATTATAAATAATGTACAGTTAAGTTGCACGCGAGCCAAAAAAGGGTGGAAAACGTTGGGCTAGAGGAAAGAATATTAAAAACAATAATTTAGGACATTTCAATTCTTTCCATTGCAACAAGAATAAAAATGAGGAATAATACAAAAAAATAATTTCCCTAAGTTTTCGAAATTCCTTCATAAAAATGTAATTTTAGAGAAATAATAGTACCTTGGCTGCTGACTGAAGGGGAGGAATGAGATCCACTTTTCCCGTTTGGCTGGCCAAGATAGGAAGCTGGTACCCAGCCTCTCTTGGTTGTGTCCAGGACTCGGACGTACCACCACCCGGCACAGCCGACCTTCTCCACTTCCACTGTCTCTCCCTCTTTCAAGGATGCTTCCCCAACATCTACTGCTTCATAATCACCAAGGGCCACATAGCGTCCTCCAACCTTTAAGAGATGAAAACCAATGGAAAAAGTGCAACAGGTAGGAATAAATGAGCTACGAAGAGTATAAGAAAGAAAACTTTTACAATGAGAAATACAGTAGCACTTATTCATAGTGAAAACCAAAGAAATGAATTCATCTCATAAAGTAATAGTTTCAATCCCCCATGTTTCTAATAGTGAGTTTACAAAGGAAATGCAATGAATTGGCTAAAAGCTGGAAGAAAGGATTGCAAATAATTTTATTTACGTGGTAATGTCCGGTTCACTAATACTACTTTGAAGCAACTTTCTTTTCTCCTGAAAAGGAGTAGGTCCAAAATTCAACCTGCAATCATAAGTTTTTTCTGTAAGCATGTTGTAAGGAATTTCTCATCATGGTTCGAAAGTACCATCAATAAGCTGGCTCTTAGGTCAATGTAATCAGGCACAAAAAGAAAAGTTTATTTATAATGAAATATATATATTTTAACCAGCAATTACCCAACATTCGCTGAAAAAATGAATGGAAAAAAAATCTTGGAAAATTTAACAAAAAGGCAATCTCAAATGAGAAAGGAGGCAGGAGACCTCCCAGTGGTAGCTATGCTCCTGGTGTTCTGAACAAACTATACTCAGATAAAAAACAAGAAGGGTAAGGATTTCTGGGCTGAATAGCCTAATCTTAAAAGACATGAAATACTGTACTATGTTGAGATTACTGTGATACCATTTTGTATTGCTGAACACTAAGCATGGATAAAGAGGTTTGTTCTCCATTTAAGCAGCTGAAAATAGTCACAAAGCTGTGTTCTTTGAACAAATGCACTTCAGAGCCCCTTTTCATGCCCAAATATTACACTCATGACCCGTTCCCCTCTCCCTAACCAGAAGTTGATTCTGGTTAGGGAGAGGGGAACGGTCAGTTGAATCTGTCCTTGATGAACACATTCCATACCTCAGTTGTTATTACAAAAACATCTCCCTCATCATCTTCATCTTCAGTCTGCGAGAAATCATCTGTGGACGACCAGCCATCATCAGAATAGGACATGTTCCTCTCTTCTCGACGATAGGGCAGCGACGCTACGGTAGCACGACGACCCAGTTCTCCTGGCTGCCTGCTACTTACAGAACTGCTGCGGTAAGAAGTGGCACTGTTATGCCAGCTGAAGCTGCTTCTGTTGCTTCTAGATCTAAGTAAATTATAAGCATCATAATTAGCTTAAGAATGAAAACAAGAATTGAAACATCAAATTTTTAACTGAGAAGAGCATTAAAAAATGCCGAGTTGGCAGTGTATTGCATGTTCCTGCCTTAGTCCTTGCTTAGGGGCGGTTACTCACTGCTTTAATGAAGAGTTTGTTTGGATACTAACTGTTGTATTGGTATAGTGACCCACCTACCGTGCAGTACTGTAGTGGTTAACTTATAGAAGTTGATATGTGTGATATAAGACTAATTCTGTTCCTGATGAAAGTGTTTAGCGGTAAGTACAATTGTATTTAAGGAATTCAGTCATTGGGTTTTTTTTTTTGCTGTGGAATGCATTTAATAAATTTCATGAATAAGAAAAAGATTTAAACATCCAAATTATTCTTCAGAATTTAATATGTTACTGTTTTGGCATTCATATATGATTACAGAAAACTAATTTGTGATAAGTTTATTCAGATGCATTCTAATGATTAAGAAAAAAAAAAAAAAAAACTCAAAAGGAAAAAGCTTTGAAAAATATAATAAATTGGTCATTGGAAGTACAGTGAAAGTTTTTGAAATGATTACTCTTGATTACAATAGAAAATCTGTTAAGAGAGGTAGTGGCTAAGAGAAGTCTAAGCCCATACTTGCTTAAACAACCTTTGCTAAATCCCACTCTTTATAAGTAAAAAGTACTACAAACAATTAGTCATGTTCTTCTATTTATTAAATACTGCTCATAGGAATGAACATATATTTTGAAACAAAAAATAAAAAAATATTTCAGTATCGGGACATTTCAGATTGTTTTATCTGTTTCAAGTTTTTCGAAAATGTCCTTCTTTTTACTTCTTTATGCTTCATAGTAAAATTAAAAATAAAAAGATAGAAAATAAGTATTGCAAAAAATAATGCTAAATGAAATTATAAGTGAATTAAATAATTTATTAAATATTGAAGGACAACAAAATTTGAAAGTAGGGTCTTGAGAGGGGGGAAATATGTGGCTGTTGGTCAGTTGTCCATCAATCTGTCCCTCTCCTAATACTTGGCTCCCTACTTGGTCTCTCTTTACAAGAATTAAATTTTAAGAAGGGGGAAAATTGGTCATTTAACAAAGGTGGTTGCTCATAGAAATTTTACAGTATCATTAAATGTATAATAGAGAGTATAAATCTCTTTAGACCTTGCTTCTGAAAGGCTAAGGGTAACTAACAAACACGGAGGATTGAAATGGAATATTATAAAAATAGGACTTCAGTTTTGAGCTACATTATTACAGCAAAATGAGCAATGACTCAATTTTATTCTGTCATTCATGGTAAAGAGGTAAAATAAACATAAACCAATTTATTTATAAAAAATAACCAAAACTAATAAAATTAGCTGCAGGAAAAATTCTAATAAAATGAATACTATAAGTAAAAAAATCTATTTTTTTTAGGTTTATCATACTGCAAAGGTTTGATATTTTGAAATGATTTGCTTCATATCTAAACAATAGCAGTAATTTCCGCGCAAATATTTTACACTTTTGATGATTAGTATTACTTGTGTGGTCCTTAAGCTTCATGGAAAATACCAGTAAAATGTATTCCATTTCTTGTTTTAAAAAGCTGAAATTCTTACATCTTTAAGAGGACAACTTTTTAAGTGGAAAATATTGAAAATTGTTTCAATTGCAATTCCTTTTCTGTTAAAGAATACAAGAGCTCTAGTTTAGACTTGCTTTTAAAATAATGCAATCAACAAAATTTCCTTTTGTTATATTTGGTGCAACATTTTTGAGAGAATTTAATTTGTTACATTTTTTTTTTCTTATGAAAAGTAAAATAATGAAGAATATCAAAAGATAAAAGAAATAGTTTTACACCAGATTTCTGAAAATTTTGATTACAAATAAATAAAGTGTTAACTAAAAATTTATACAGGAACCTTGTCAGTATTATCTTCGGGGAGTTGTTGATTTTTTGGACCAAATTTTGTTTGAATGTGTCAAACAGAAAGGAATTGTCAAATGTTCAAAGAAACTAGATAACAGTTTACAGAAAGTCATATTTATAAACAGATAGTGAACATGGTAATTGAGATCAAAGCACACATACCGGTGACCAGCACTTTGAGGCTGACAAACTCCATTAATGTAACTCAACTTTTGTATTTTGTCAGAATGTTGTTTCAGATTTTCATCTAAAAAATAATTGTTTACTTTTTAAAATGATATTTTTGAAAAAATCAAATTCGAACAAACTTTTTTTATTACATCAAAATGTAGAAAAAGAACATTTCACAGAAAACTAAACCAAAATTTTTAAAAACTGAGAAGTATTTTACTCAATTTCAAATAAAGTACAAGTCAAAAGCACAGATGTGGACTTTTATTAACATAACTTGAAAACCAGAGACAATGAGATTGATAAACTTGGGGAGGAAAAATTGGAATAATAAGGAGCTTTTTTTCAAAATAGAACTTCCAAGAAAAAATCCTTTAATTGTTCCTAGATTATATATTATTTCAAACTTAGCTTCAAATAATACATAGAAGTCAGTAAAAAATGGCAGTAAAATTATGATAAAGATTTGTCTTTAATATGATCTGATAAAGAAACATCAATAAAGCACAAAAATTAAAAATTATTGCATACATATCTTCAGTGGAACAGCAAGAAGTTTTTCATGGGGAGGAGGGGGTGGGTTCATCTGAAAATTTTCAAGATTAAAGGTGAAAAAACATTATTTTAGGGTCCTGCACGTATGCTGATACCAATAAATTTGGTGATTCTTGGGTGTGGGGGTAGGTGGGGGTTATGGCCCCCTTATCCCAGTCTTGACTACGCCATTGAATATGTTTCAAGGTTACAAGCATCCCTTACTCAATGCAGAAGACATGAGACTTGTGGATGAAAGAGCATTTTTCTTATTTATTTATTTTCAGCAGGAAGGTAGTTCTTACCTTTAAGGTGTTCAAATTGCAACAGCAAAACCTTTTTGATTTCTTTCACCCAGACTTCCTTTACCTCAACTGACGGTGCCTAGAAGCAGAAAAGTAAGTCGTTTACAACCCAAAATCAAAATTAATTGAATTTACAAAAGATTTTCAGTGTTTTTATTTCAAAGTGAATGTGCAGTTAAATAAAAATCCACAGGAGTACAATGTATTTAATAAACTGTTCTCCTTACTAACTGAGTTGTTTAAGTTCTTGAGTCTAAGATGTTTTTAGCATTTATCCCTGTATGAATTTTTCTTTTCAGATATGAAAAAAGAGTGAAACTATAATTTCCCACTGATTTTTGGTCTTTAGAAAAGATAATATCCTCGGCACCATGCTAAAATAATGAATGTGAAAAATCGCGTTTTTCAAGTTCGATGGTTTCCCGTAGTATTAAAAAAGGGCTACCTACTGATAAAATGAGGAATCTGTTAGATGCTCGTAAGCTAATGTCATTTTTACGAATTCACAGCTTTGCCCGATTAAGTCATACTTACGAATATGATAATCAACAGTTTACACAGTTAAACAAATAAAAAAATTATATTTTTAAGGATTTATTGCCTTATCTTGTGTTCAATAAAAGTTTTTCTTAGTAAAACAAAACAATTTTTTTCATCTTTTCATCCATTATTATTAATTTTTATAGCAATTTTGTAGCCTTGATATAAAGTATCGAAAATGAATGCCATGAAACTTCATCGCAAATTATTGAATATTCTCCAGAATTTCATATTCGATACTTTATATTCAATTCAGTGACTTCTAACCAAAAATGTCCATTTTGATAAAGTAGGGAATAGTTTTAAACAATTATTATTGAAAATTTTACAAATAATTAAAATTAAAATGATACCTTCAAACGAAAGTTTTACACTTAAAGATACCGTAAAATGGGGTGTATATGAACAGCGGGCTGATTCGGAACAAAACTTCCTGATCATACAAAGAAATTCTTCATAAATATACCAACGGGTATTTTTGGCAGTTAAATTTTTCTTTAGAAAGGTGATGTTATAAGTAGAAAAAAATATTTTTGTCATTCTGGAAATACTATTGGCTTCTGTGCGAGGCTGCATGCCGGGCGCCAAAAAACATCAAGTTTTCACGGTCCGCAAAACTTTGTAAGTACAGACCCATTTATATTTTAAATCTTAGAATAGTATTTTTTAATTAATGCATATATCTGAGCAACAAAGTACCACATTAGAAGAGATAACATATTTTAATTGTGGCATAAAAATGAAAAATTCTTCATAATGTCATACGATAAGAATTTGCGGGGTGAATCGGAACACTTTGTTAAGTTGTTCCAATTCAAACTTACTTAAAGGAAACTGTTTAAAAAATCAAGATTCCAACCCCAATTCTTCTAGTCAAGACAAGGACAAGGATTTATTACTGTTTATCTCTTCTTGTGAATAACTAGATCTTAGAATGGCAGAAAGTTGCAGATTTAAAAACATTTTTGCTCCTTCTCACTTAAAATACATGGAGGAAAGTCATACAGACTTAATGTAGCAAAAGTCCAGCACACAATGATGAATAAGTGGAAAAATCTTACAGGACAATCCTCGAAACCAGGAGATTATAAGAAACTAAAGAAAAGGCAGGATTCATCCCAGAAGATGTTATGGGAAAACTTAAGCCAAGCTACAGCTGCTACTTTTAAGGACAAGTACATATTTGTGGATAACATGAGTGACTTCAATGCATGTAAAATCTTTGTATTTCAATTCAAAAGCATTTCTTGAAATTAATTATAATTTTTCATAAGTTCAAAATTATTTTAAATTTTGACAAATCATAAACATTTACTAGTATAGAAAATAAAACTTTTATTTGACAGTGACTATCTGTTCTTATTCTCCCCCATCAATATTACTCATGTTTGTGAGACCTACTACAGGTTAAATTGAAAAAAAGAAAAATAAATAAATAAATAAAAATTAACATGTATTCCAATTGACTTGGAACACCCCTAAATTCCTATATAATAACTGTTCAAAATGTTTTGTCTTTGCTTGAAATATCAAAAGCAAAGCAAAACCGAAGTTTTTACCCAAATAATCAAATTAAAAAAAAAATCCTTTAACTACTTTTTTTGCAATCAAAGCCGAAAAGTTTACCGATTCACCCCATTTTACGGTATCAATAAAAAAAAATTTAATTGAAAATAACCAAACGCTTCGGGTGGGAAAACATTATATTCAGTGTATTGGCTCTCTTGAAAAGTGCCAATTTTCACATTTGTAATTTTAGCATAGTGCTGACCCCGAAAGCAGAATACTGCTAAATCGGCGACGTACGTCGCAGAACAGACATCGGGGCTGCAGAACAATTCTGTTCAAAACTGAGCAACCAAAAAAAAAAAAAACCCTTATAGTTCAAAAGAAAAAAAAACCGCTTCTTTCGTAGCCCACGTCTCGCAGAGCAGCAGGCAATAATACCGGCCCCGGCGCCGTAGCCAGTGCCGTGAAAATTGCCATATAGACCACAGCAGACTTGCGGACGACTTAACTTGAGCTTCTGAGGACCTTCCTGATTTTTCCGCAGAACTTCAGTGATGACAGTTGCGCAGGCTTCGTTTGAAGTTCTACAGTCCTTATTTGGACCGCAGAACTTCAGCTACGAAACTTGCAGTGCACATTCGCTATTCAAATAATGTTTCCAACGATTATTTTTTTCCGCATAAGAATCGCGGGAACGCAAACTTAGTCTGAAATTCTGCGAGCTTTCACATTTTGGCCGCAGATCTTACATGACGAAGCTTGCGGTAGGTACACAAATCTGTTCCTCAAATTATGTTTGAAACAATTTTTTCGCAAGAGAATCACAGGGGCGCAGGTTTTCAATTGAAGTTTTGCAGGTCTTCACATTTTATCCGCAGAACTTCAGTGACGACACTTCGTAGCATATATTAGATATTCAGTTATGTTTAAAACCATGTTTCCTCATGAGGGGATCGCGGGGACGCAAGCTTCGCTTGAAATTCTTCGGGCTTTCACATTTTGACAGCAGAACTTCAGTGACGAAGCGTGTAGTACAAATAGTTTTTCAAATTATGTTTAAAACAATTAATTCTTCCGCGTTGAAGAGTCGCGGGGAGCGGGATTCGTTTGAAGTTCTGCGGGGGGCCTACACATTTTATCCGCAGAACTTTAGTGTCGAAACTTGCAGTACAAACTATAGTTATTCAAATTTTGTTTCAAACAATTAATTCTTTCGTGTTAAAGAATCGCGGGAAAACGGGCTTCGTTTGAAATTCTGCGGGCCTACACATTTTATCCTCAGAACTTCAGTGACGAAACTTGCGGTACAAATTAGATATTCGACAATGTTCAAAACATTTTTTCCTCGTGAGAGAATCGCGGGAAGGAGGGGGGGGGGGGTACTCGCCTGAAGTTTCGCGGTCTTTCACATTTTGGCCGCAGAACTTCAGAGACGAAACTTGCAGTGCATATCAGTTATTCAAATGATGTTTAAAACTATTAACTCTTTCTGTTGAGAGAATCGAGGGGCGCAGGCTTCGTTTAAAGTTCTACGGGCTTTCACATTTTGGCCACAGAACGTCAGCAACGAAACTTCCAGAACAAATTAGCTTTTCAAATTTTCTTCAAAACAATAAATCGTTACTCATCAATAAATGGCGGGAGGGGAGGGGGGTGTTCGCTTGAAGTTCTCATTACGTTTTGACCGCATAACTGCTGTGACGAATCTTACAGAACAAATTAAGATTTAAAATAATTTTTCCTACGGAAAAATCGAGGGGACACAAGCTACGTCTGTAGTTTTGCGGGCCTTATCATTTTGACCGCAAATTAGTTTTTCAGATTGTATTAAAAACAATTTTTCCGGTGAGAGAATCGCGTGGCAAAGCTTTATTTTAAGTTCTGCGCATTTCACATATTGCCGCAGAATTGCACTTACGGAACTCGCAGTAAAAATTATTTATTCAAATGATGTTTAAAACAATTTTTTCGCGTAAGAGAAACGCGGGGGGGGGGGGAGTATCCTTTCA
The DNA here is from genome assembly GCA_038373865.1 of Uloborus plumipes. NCBI lineage: Eukaryota > Metazoa > Arthropoda > Arachnida > Araneae > Uloboridae > Uloborus > Uloborus plumipes. The sequence continues at coordinate 35,599 of JAXGGA010002006.1, read as the reverse complement.
AGTTTTTCGGGATTACGCATTTCGTCCGCAGAATTTCTGACGGAGCTTGAACTAAAAATAGTCGTTCAAATTATTTTAAAACAATTTTTCCGCTTGAGAGAATCGCGGGGACGAAGTAATCATATTTGAAACAAATAACTTCAGGCTAAAATAAGGAAAATAGGTGTAGTTCACCCCCCCCCCCCCATCGGAAAAATGTTTTTTAACATTTGTACTGCCATCCGGAAATTAGTTAACGTCCCAATACCGAGCTTGAACTTTTTGAATTTGAGTTTTTTGAACTGAATTTCTGAACCGATGATGAAGTATATATATAGTAATCATTAATAACATAATTATAAATATATTTGTCAAACTAAAACATCTAAAATATGAATTCATAAAAATAAAGCAAGAAGTATTTGCAAACTTATGAAATCTTTCTAATTCAAACTCTTCATAGAAAAATGAAACAAATTTTAAAAATAATTATTGTCTTTACCATGGTTTTCAAAAATTAAGTTGATTTGGTTAGATTTCTGGCATAAAAGCCTTAATAGGCTATACTGAGCCAAAGAATTATTTTAAAGTTAAGGTGTTAAAATGAAAATGTTTAAAGAAAGAGCCTGTAGAATTAAGAAAATTTTTGCTGAAATCAACGTATCAATGAAGTTTTAAATTTTGAATAGTAAAAAACAGAAATCCAATCTGCTGAAGAAGGAACAATTTCCCTAACAAGTCTTTCAAAGATGGATGAAAATTACTAAAGAATCTTAAACGAATATGCTTGAAATTTGGACAATCGCGAGGCAATCTCGTATATGCAATACTGTCTGATTGACATTACATGTGTTGCATAAGGGAACTAGTTCATGGCAAAACAGATGTCTATGAGAAAATTTGGTGTGGCCCAAAGGAAGAGGTCTTACAACTTCTGTTCTGGTGATCTTTGATGACTTGAAACATTCGTCGAAGGCGGACAACAGTGCAAGTAATTTCGCGACTCTCTCTATTCCAGTTCTTAAAATAAAAAAAAATAAAAATAAAAATAAAGCACACAAAGACAGCATATATATATATATATATATATATATATATATATATATATATATATATATATATATATATATATATATATATATATATATATATATATTCAATTTGGTTGCGTTTCATTAAATTCTAAATTGCAGTACATTATATGAAAAAATAAGAAAACACTTTTTGGTAACATTTTGACGGTAAATATATAATTCATAAATCTATCTTGCAGAACAATTTTGGGCAAATAATTTTGCGTTGCAGAACATCACTAAGTATTCTGCTTTGGGGGTGCTGACGATATGTCAAGAGTTCATACTATAAAAACTCTAAAATATCCAATAATTTTAACCCATTAATGCCTGACATTTTTTTTGCTAAGATATTTTGTATACTGGTTACAAACAGTGTTTAATGGACAGGAAAAATAATAAAAAAAATATTATGTAAAAAATAATTTTTTTATTAAGGAAAGAAAAATCGTCCTTTAAAAGTTACAATAGACCCCAGAGGGTATATACTTTTTTTACTAATTTTTTTTTCTGCCTACGATATAATATTTAAAGAGGCATTTTATAAGAAGAAATAGAATCAGCAATTAACATAAATTGGGAAGCTGGGAATAACTTTGAAAACTTAGCTTTTTTTCTTGAGATTGTGAACAATGCCATTTTTGATAAAGATCCTATTAAAACTGCTACAGAACACACTTTACAATGGTTATGTGCTGCAACCTGTTAATAACGAATTGAAACAATACCAAGGTACTCATTAAACATGATTATTTGGTTGAAATGTTCATTTTGGGGAAATTCAGACCCTTTTTTGGACTGTCCCTAAAAAGGGACGCTAGGCACTAATGGGTTAAAGTTAAGGAACAAAGCTTTAATTCTCACCTTCTGAGAAAAAATGCAGTCTTATTGCAAGTTTAGATAGTTGATGTTATACAAAATTTAAATTGGAGAATTTCTCAAACAATAGCTACAAATATACCTGGGAAGCTAAAATACAATTTGTTAAATTAAATTCATTGCAAAAATATGGCTTAGAGTTTGATTGCAATGCAGCAGTTACTAATTCTTTTAGAGGAGACAAGGGGGAGAGTACAGGTGGATGCAAAGTTGGGAGCTTACACGTGGTGTAACCTGGGTTGATTTGATTCAAACAAACAGAACCAAAACTACGGCTAAAAAACCTTTGCTATGACTAAGGATTGAGGTTGGTTCAGAATGTACAAAGTTCCATGAACCAGGTCTTAGACCCAAGTCTATGCATTCTGAAAATTATTCAGAATTTAGAAAATAGCAAAAGCCTGTTCGTAATTTGCAAGGATTTTTTGCCCTTTCTAAATTTACTACAGTAATTATCTGGCAGAATTGTAATGCTAAGGTAGTTTTTAGTTTTTTGAGCTATTTGTTTATGACAGGAACTCGATAAAATTTATTTAAAATCCAAAAGAATATAACTAAAAATAATGTCTTTCTTCTGGTATACGCCCAAAATGTCGCGGGCCAAAATGTCGCCGGTCGAAAATGTCGGCGAGCCAAAATGTCGCCGAGCCAAAATGTCGCGTGGTCAAAATGTCGCCGGGCCAAAATGTCGCCAGGCCAAAATGTCGCCGGTCCAAAATGTCGCCGGTCCAGAATGTCGCCGATCCAAAATGTCGCCGGTCAAAAATGTCGCCAGTCAAAAATGTCGCGGGCCAAAATGTCGCCAGTTCAAATGTCGTCAGACAAAAATGTAGAAGGTCCGATATTGATACAGTTAGTATCAAAAATTAAAATATATGAAAAGGCTTTTTTACACCGAATTAGCAAAAAATTGCTAATTGCTGTTGATGAACGTGTGCGTTAGCGATAGTATGGACTAAAATTTTTGAAAATACGAAAAAAAAATGTACCCTTTCGGCTTGTAACTGTTTCGAGTGCTTTCCAAGAAACAAATAGTTTTCAAACAAGCGTACGTTATTTATTTACAATAGCTTATTTCACCGTAACTCGCTATCTACCAACTTAAAAACGAATAGATTAGCAGCTAAAGCCAAGTATAATTGATATCGAAAGGAAAATTTGTGTGTTAAAAAAGAAGTTGAAGAACAGTGAAATGAATAAGACAGATGGGCAATTCCACGTGACTCACGTTACAATTTGACGTGATTTTACAAAAGTAAATGTTATATATATTAAAGAAATACCATGCCTGATTTAAATAAAGCTGTTGACAGTCATCTGGTATGCAGTGAGAATCTGTGGATGTCAGCATTTTAAATTTCAACAGAAATAAATGGTGTTTCAACCTGAATTTAACAGCGTGACTCACGTTACAAAAAAAAGGAACTCAAGTTTTTTGGGTAATTAAAAACCTAAGATTCCTGCTCTTTCAGAATAATAAAATTTAAAAACTGCTTTTCATGGCACAAAATATGTTTCTAAGTTGTGATATATACGAAAATTGAGTTCATTCTGCAGTCACTAATTAAGTTATTCAATATTTTGAGTGTGATTCACGTTACATAGTTTCGTGACTCACGTTACATCTCCGTTTTAGTCCTTTACTTTACATCTTATTTTGAAAATTTTGTGTGGAGATTTCGCCTAAATTCAATTAAAATTAATGCTTAATGGCTTGTTTTCTTTAGTTGATCAGTTTTAAATACAGTAAAACCTCTCCCAGCGGTCACTTTTACAAAGCGGCCACCCCTCTTAACGGCCAACTTTTCGCAGCACGAATTTTTTGTCCCATAGACATAGGGTTAAAATTCTTCTTAACAGTTGCCATCTAACCCCTCTGAACGGTCACAGAGTGGATTCATCAATTCAATTTTCCAAAACATATGTTTGTCTTTTTTTATACTACTTCCCATATTTTCTCTGTAGCTGCACTGTACTGATTTCAAATTCTCAATTCATACATCTGGAAACTTTTACAGAATATTACACACCATTGCATTTCATCTGATACCAATCATAACATTTAATGTTGCATAATGGCTGTAAAATTAGTTGACTGCTGTCAGAAGTAGGCTCTTCAAAGTACTTACTTTTCTCATCCACTACTGATGAATAATTAAATTTTAAGCATCTCAAAAGAGAACAAGTGAGATGTTGACCCTGCTTTTTAAAATTTCTCTTATGTTCCAATTTTATATGTATAAAAAAAAATTTCTCTCACTCAAGCTAATTTTTTAAAACATTTTTGTTAAGATTTTCTCGGGATAAATGATGTTTTCAGCATGAGTTCAGTGGGCATTGAAATCTTCTTTTCAAATGTATATTACATTTACGGATGAGTATTGAGTAACTCACTTATGACTATGGTTTAACTGTGAGGTGAATTAACGGAATTTCTCCTTGTTTTGGCGAGTCTTCCTTAGTGTATTTACATATTTGTTTGAATTTAGTAAGAAGTTTTGATTTAGCCAAAATTTCCTTTGAAAGTTTCATATGTTTATTTTTCAGCTTATATTGAATTGCTAGAGGCAATAACCTTAGCTTTTCGACTTTTCTCGTTAGACATTCCTTCATCCAGAGACAATGTTTCTGTTTACATGCAATTTAATTCCCTTCTTGCTTCAATTTTTTTCGGCACCTTTTCTGTTATACTGCGGTTACTCGTTAAATATTTAAAAAAATTCTTTTACTGGAATGAAAAACCTTTCTTAGGTACGAAAGAAAAATATGTGCATGCATAAACACATGCTACACATTGGAAAGCTGAGGGCCAAAACAGGGACCCAGTGCACTAATTGAAAGATTATAAAACACTAAAAGAATTAAAATTACGCTATTTATATTTAATTTCATCAGTATTATTAACTATATATAGGTGTGTACAAGTGCTAACCCTCACTTTAGACCCTAAAATACCATTAGGGCACATTAAATACTTTTAAGAAGTTAATATTAGCTTATATTGGCTGTAACTCACTTTTTGCGTGACTCACGTTACAAAATAAACATCCTTATTTTTTGAATAAAAAAGCAAAAAACTCTAAATTGGTCGACAATTTCTTTTTTGTAATATACATGAGTAGGAGAAACAGGAAAAAGAATTTCATTTATAAGCTATAAAATTTGGAAATATTAAAAAAATTAAGTTTTCGTGACTCACATTACACAAAATTTAATGGTTTAAAAACTACTTAAAAAAATTATTTTAAGAATAAATTTCAAAATGTACTATTAATAATTGTTTTCTTATCGAATAAATCTGCTAGGAAAAAATACAATTAAATTGTGGAAACATTCTAAACCAATAAAATATGCTCGTTTAAAATTGTGTCTAGCAGAGAGAGACTTTCACAAGATTGTGAGCTCATATAACAAGTTCTCTTACAAAAGGAAAATGATTCGACTGAAGTTACCTTATTCTAATTTGTAAACTTCAATCAATATAGAGAACGTACAAAAAAAAATTCAAACAATTTTTCAACATTTTTTTTTTAACACCGAGTTCCCATGTTGCCTGGAATTGCCTAGATATACAATGTTTGAAACTTGGTTTCTGTTAAAATTTCTTACATGATCGAAAGCAAGTCTATATTATTTAAATAATAGAGGTCTTTTTATTTTCTTCTTCATAAAATGTGTAAAAAAAGTATTGGATCAGTGAAAAATTGTCAATTTGGAAGAATTTACACTTTCTGACGTGTGATGAATTCAATTTTATCGTTTATTTTTTTAAGGGAAAATGTGTAAGTGTGTATCTGCGTGACCCATTTTTTGGGGGCGACTCTACCACAAAACTTAGTGCGTGAATTAGAATGAAATTTGGTACATACATGTACCAACCAATATGTGATTCAGTGCTGATTGGTTTTTGCCGCTAGTTCTTCCAAGTTTTTTACATGCAGGAATGTAATGGAACGTTTTCAGCATAGCGTGATTAATGTCTGAAAAAGGTTCAGATGAAATAAAATAAAAATTGGCCCATAGGAAGCCTTCAGAAGATACACCACATCAACGAGGAAGCAGAGCAATTGAACTTTTTATTTTTCATTATTTGTGAGTGATGTATATCAAGAAGTAATGCAAGTATTCAGACAAAATTTTGTTTGTAGAATGGTCTTAAAGGGAGAGATGCTTATTCATTTCTGGCGTTAATCAGCTCAGACATGGTTCTGTACCTTCGTTACAATTAGTATTTAAATGTGGAGTTGAATATAATACCATTTTTTCTCTTGACATTTCACCTCCCCTTCCACCACTCAGTTATTACAAAGAAAGCAATAATTCCATGAACTAATTTGATTTCAAACGTCCCCAAACAACTCTTAAAGAAAATATTCTATAAGAAAATTGCCGGCTACGCGGTGATTAAACGGTATTCCGTTTTTGCAAAAAAAAATGCCTTTACAGCGAATTTATTTGTTTAATTTCTTTGTGTGAAAAAAAAGAAATAATCCTAAATATAGTTTAAAAAAACTAAAAAATACGCTTTTAGAGTAAATCAAATTCAAAAGAAGATTTTGAAAACTGTTGAATATCCGCTAAGTTTACATGCACTTATAATATGCATTTTGTGGACGATCGATGCCCAACTCAGAACTAATGTCAAATGCACTTATTATACATCAACATGCAATATAGTTTAGCCTTTAGTAATAATAATGGTATTAAACATATTACTTTTATACGTTTGTAAAGAACGTGAATTTTATTTTTGACTCAGAGTTACATACATACAAACGAACAAACAAAAAAACCTACATGTGAAACTAGTAAAAGCGTATTAAAAAAAGGAAGAAATTTAGCGTCCCTGGGCCCTAAGTACAGCCCTGAAAAAACTATGGCATTATTTTGGTACTGAAATAATTTAAGCTTTAGAAGAAATCAATTTAGTTACATTTTTGTTAATAACTTAAGCTAATTTTCTAAACTGCTACGTTTAAAAAAAGTTACTAAACAGGTATATTTATCATATCGTGACAAGCTTATTAGTAAAATTGAGCTACATAATTAAGCTGCATTGAATTTGTGAATTACTGGAGACATTCAATCTGTACTATACACTTAGCGTCATTTTGGAATGGATAGATTTTGGACCGGCGTTATTTTTGACCGGCGACATTCTGGACCGGTGACATTTTTGACCGGCGACATTTTGGCCTGGCGACATTTTAGACCGGCGACATTCTGGCCCGGCGACATTTTTGACCGGCGACATTTTGGCCCGCGACATTTTGGGCAGGCGACATTTTGGACCTCCGACATTTTGGCCCGCGACATTTTGGCTCGACGACAATTTGGACCGGCGACATTTTGGCCCGCGACATTTTGGCTCGGCAACATTTTTGCCCGCGACATTTTGGCTCGGCGACATTTTGGCCGCGACATTTTGGCCCGCGACATTTCGGCAGCGACATTTTGATCCCAAACCCTTTCTTCTCATTCCATGGATACATTTTTATTGCTTGTTTCTTACTGAGTGCAATACTTAATACTAACACTTTACTTAATTTTTTTCCTGATTATAAATAGAAACATTGCGTAATAAAGACATTCATTATAGAAGTGTCTTAGCAAGTTTGGACCTTTTTTTCCCCAAAAATTGGACGTAGCAAACCCTTAAATATAGCGATCTCCTTAGCTAGTCCCTCAAGGGTTTGTCAAAGCTGGGTTCAACTAACTACATTTCTTTCAAATTTGAAATAAAATACTGTTTTTATCAAAGGTCTCTGTAAAAATAGTATTCAATTACAAAAAGTGAATCAAAAAGAAAAATTGAAAATATTTTTTAAAGTCTTGACTTAAAACTAAAATCAATTAATTCTAAGTTTTATTTGATATGGCAACAGATAATTTTTTTTATTTATTTAAGTTCTTCCCGGTTGTCTGCAACAAAGAAATCAACATGAATTACAAGAAAGAGTTTTATTTAAAAGAACAAAGGTTACAGCCAGTCAAAAATTCAGAGCTGTATATACTTTCTTTTGTTAGAAGTAGGAGAAAGTGAAAAAAAAAAAAAAAAGTAAGAAAATAATTGAATAAATAAATCTAAAAACTTTGCATCAAGAAACATCTATTCAAAAAGAGAAACTAGACTGTGACAAGTTTTAAGGAAAGGACGTGGATAGGTCCACCAAAAGCTGCAATGTGATCAAAATTGCATGAAATATTTTTGAAAAAGTATCCATTTATGCTCATTCATATGGTTTCCAAACTTTCCATTGATTTTACTGCAAATTAAACAATAAAATTAACCAGAAAATGGGAAAGAAACATACCTGTATTATAAATACCTGAGAACGACCATGCAACCAAAGTTCAAACTTCCGTTTATCACCCCTGTATCCCTTCATATTTTCTGTCAAACCTATTTGAGAAGTCTGAAATAATAAAACAGGGGGTAAAAAATTAAATAACTAAATGCAGCCATAATATTCTAGATATGTATTGATCAGGAAATTTTGTTTTGAACCGTTTCACCACTAACCTTTAGAGCATTTTTGAATGCGTAACTAGGATTATCGTCTCTACCATATTTTTTAGTAAAAAGAACTAACTGTTCATATAAAAAAATGTAGCGTGAACGAGGCTTGAAGCGAAGTTCACGGATCCTTTCTTTTTTGCGCTCCATCCAAACGCTAAATGCACTTTGAAGAAGCAGTTTCCCATAATCAGCCAAGCTGCCCTAAAGAGTAAATCTCAACATCAGTCAGTCCCAAAGCACACAAGAATGAAAATTACAACATATCATCAACACCATCCGCAGTGTACAAATATATCTCAGGAATGAATTCACAAATTTTACATCAGCAAAACACTAATGAGAAATAGTTGAATTCCCAATTGATGACCAATTTTATGTTAAAGGGAAATTTATTTGAAATAGTTAAATTCCCAATTGATGACCAATTTTATGTTAAAGGGAAATTTATTTTTCAAAGAAAGAAGTAACCAAAACAGCATTACAGGCATTCTGGCACCAAATCACACAGATATATAGATAAACATGTACCATACACACACACACACACGTGTATTTCTCATAGGCACTTTTAGAACACAAATTTGCAATTAGTAAATCTACACTCTTCTTCACCTGTAGTTAATTCCTATTTAATTTGCAAAAATACAATCAAAATATTTATTTGCATGTTTTAAAGACAATAAATTTAAACTATAGAAATATTGAGGTTTGCAAGGTGATTGCATTCACATACATAGAAACCTGTAATGGCAATCTGGTGCATGCTGTCATTAACATATTTCAAAACTTCCAGCATTGCATCGACCGCTTCTTGAAGATCTGTTTGACCAGAACCTTCATCAACACATTTCAATAAATCCTTAATGGAAGGAAAAAGAAACACACATAAAATAAATTACCACAAAAATATTATAGTTTGGTATAAATATACATGAAAAAACTGATAAATTCTGCTTAAAATGTGTTTACCATCTATTTTAAACCCCTACCCCTTTTTGTTTATCACAAACATACAAAACCCAAAAAAGCCTTTTAGCATTACTAAAATGAGCTAAATTAGTATAACTTTAAATTGGTCTTACTGTTAAAGTTTAATTAAAAATAGGCGAGTTAAAAAGAAAATGTATTTTTAAAGGACAATTTTATAATCAGAGGTATACTTTAAAAAAGTTGGTACACTGCACATGGTTTGTTTACAACATTCTTTATTGTTTGGCTCTAGTTTGGCCAAATACCGCTGTAAATCATCCTTAACATTCAAACTTGTTTCAATGCTTACTCTTCGAGTAAGTTAAACTTAAAAGCTCTTTTTGTCGTAAGTATGCCATTTTAACCCATTGAAAGTACTTTGCTGCAATGCTGCTAGTTCCCTGTGTTCTTTTTCAGTACGGGTCTAGATGTAAAATAACAAAGTATTGTAATACTTCTGCTTCGTGTATGATCACACAATATTACTTTAAAGTTTGTCGCAAGTTAATTCTAGCATGTATTGATAGTTAACTGCATCATCCCTAACAAATTCCGTCATACACCTTGGAGTACACGTACCATCGTTGAGAATCACTGCTCTAAAGGAGGAGTGCCTCTGACTTAGAGGCTACACACTCCTTGCTGATACATTACATTAATAGTTGAAATTAAATGCTATGACACTTTTTCAAATCATTATCTTAAACATTCATTGGTCAATGTACACATTTTTTCCTCACTACACACTTTTCATTTTTGTTGATAATTTAATATCCTTTGATTATTGGTGCAAGAAAAAAAAACGTGACTACAATATTTTCTTGAAAGATATGACACACAAATTATTTTGTAAGACCATAACATAAAGGAAAAATGCCACTCCAGCATGAAGAATGTTTCATGTTAACATGAATGTTTCTGTGAAAAGTCAGTTTTCTATGAGTATTTTTATAGTAATTTATATGAAAAATATACATAAGACTATGAATTTTGTAACAGATTCATTTTAGAGTTTCATAAACTTAATGAACATGTCAAATATTTAACTGAATATATTTATTTTTATATAACTTATACTAAACACAATTCTAAATGAGCCACACTGAAAGCACTGAACAGTAATAATAATAATAACAACAAGAGTTTGATGTTGAAAACCAATGTTTCGTAACATAAAAAGAGAAGCTATAATAAAAAGAAGTGATTGTGTGGAGGATTTATCCTAGAAAGTAAAATTATGAAAACCTTCAACTACTCAATTAGCTGTTAGGTGAAAATTAGAAAACATATGAAGGCTGACAGGGGGGGGGGGATTGCGAGTTATTGTATAAAGATCTTCAAAAAAGACTAAATTTATTTGAATATTTTTCTGTTCAGCTATAAAATTAACAGTTAACAGTCTACCTTCAAAAGCAGTTGATACTTTGTAATCCTTTGGACAGGTTTTAATAAATAAGCTCCGAGTGGCAGCTTATGGCCTAAATTTTTCTGACATTCCTGGAAACAGAAAATACAAACATCATTTTATATGATACTACTTAAGGGAATACAGCATTTGAAGATCACAAATCAATACATAAACAGGATGCAACTTTCGTATTTTAATGTGACAGCATAATAAAAGTGAACATTATCTGCGACTTTAATTTAAGCGAACATTACAAGCAGGGAAAGTTAAGTACAGTTACAATGAGTGTAACCTCCTTAGTGACTTATTTATGTATAAAAAAATAATGCCAATACAGTGCTCGCTGAACCATTTTCGCATTCATGAATGAACTATGAAAAACATTCCCTATTTAAACAGGCACCTCATTTCGAGTTTTTAATGGGGGGGGGGGTAGACACAATGTAAATTTTACCAAAAAATGGCAAAAACCACGCCCACTTACATGTAAATGCATTGATTACCCACAGTCGGGAAGGGGGGGGGGAATTGACCCCCCACTAACCTTCCTAAATAACAGGCCTGTATTTAAAGAGCAAAATTATTAAAAATTCAAAGGAAATTTCAATACTAAACATCTTTGTATTGTTTCAAAATTATTATTGCTTTGTGCAGCTGAAAGGAGTTTGCATTTATGATTTAGCTGCACTGTTGTCAGTATTAAACTAACAGCCGTATTCTCAATGCCATCTCATATCGGAGGAAACTCTCTGGTCACTCAAAATGGGTGTTAAGCTAAAACTTGTATTGAATGTTTTGCGTATTCTCCAAGTTGGTTCAAGAGCCGCTTACGAGAGAGGAGTCTATTTGTTAACTGCATCCTTAACCACTTGATTTTGTTTGTTTCTCTCATTTTACGCAATCCGTGCTTCTATATCTTTCCTCTTCCATTTGAATCTTTCGTAAAATAAATAATAAGATGGCTCAAAAGAGAAACTTTACAAAGTATTAGAAAGAAATGAAACGAAGAATCAATTAAATCATCTGATGAATGCTCTAAAATCATTGTTCCCTACGTCAGACATGTAGTGCTAACGTCGCGATTGTCTTCCATCTTGTTTGTTTGCAATGGCTGATGGGAAGGGAATCCACGCTTAAACCGTCAGATTCGGGGGCACAAGCGAAGCTTGAAAAAGGGGCGTGGCGTGACGCATCTCTTCCCCAAGCAGGAGTGGAGAATACGCTTTCTTTGCAACTTCGCGTTCAAGCCTTGCTTAAAGCTTAAGCGTTGGTAAAAACGGCGTGGAGAATACCGGTGTAAGACATTCTTCTCAATTTATAAAGCAGATCATGTCCTATCAATAAATTTTAACAACATAATGTAAATAATTACTGAAACTAAGAACTAACCTTGAAAAATGGGTTATCATCGCCACACTGTCTACGTAAGGCTTCAGACTTGGGCTTGTTGAGACAGTAAGTAGTGTACAATTTATGGAAGGCATCCCGCTAAATAAAAAGAAAACATGACATTACAAAAATTAAGATGACATGAAAATGTAATTTATTAGAGCTTTGCACAAACATATGATGTTTTAAGAAGCTTACTTTTGTTTTTACTAATTTTAACTGATTAGATTTTACTTGGCAAAAATTATCAAGAAGAAAACTCAGAAATCAAACTCATTTCCTGATTCAAAAGCAAAGGCTTTTAACTTCTAAGATCTACGTAAGAAATAAAACATGTAATTGAAATACTAACTTTTGGTACACAAAAATATTTTTAGTGAATTTTGTATCTAAGAAAAATATTATTGCTATACAATTACATAAGTTAAAGCAAAGCTAAAAACGAAAGAAAAAAACTAATATCTTTAAAGCATTAGTTTTACTATAAAGGCAAAATTAACCTCATAAAAGATATTTTATTTAACCATTGAACTAAAGGGAATGAGAAAGGACTGCTGCCAATTCTCCCCTGCGTTAAAGACACTACGTGGTTTTAGAACTGGTTTCAAGCAGTTGACAGAAGTGAAGGCAGCAAAGCATAGCATTTTCAGTATTGAAGCCCTTCAAAACATTTGATATTTTCATCAAATGCTTTGAAGGGCGGGATAAGTTTTTAATTATGATGCTAATTCACTATTTTTTCGATCAAAGTTTTGCCTCGCACATCTCTGATGAAAGGAAAGAGAAATTGTTTGCTAAAAATTGTTAGGTTGAATGATTTTTAAAACTTGTTTATCATGTTTCATAATTATATTCCAGTAATAATGGCCTCTTCTTAATAGAGATTTGAATAAGTTTTTATCTGTTCAGAATTTCTTCTTTATGGATATTAAGAGTTTAGGTTTTAAGTAAAATTGTTTTTCTTCAGCATTCATATCCCTTTTTTTGGGAGTAAATATGCTGTATAGTGTAATTTATTTTTGAGCACTTTACTATGTGTTTTAAAGATATTTAATGTAACACATGTAGATATCATGCTGAAATTCAGCATCCAACGCCCCCTGAAAAACCCAACAAAATATTGCTGTTCTTCAGTCTTATTGTATTATAATATGAACATTGTTTAAATTTTTGTCATATGATTTTTTAATCAACTTATCAAGTAATATTTTTGAAAAAAATTAATGAAATAATTTTAGTTCAATGTAACAATTACATTTAAGAAATCAAAAAAACGAATTAATATACTGAAATTCAAAAGGAACAAAACCTTTAGTTCTGAATAAGTTTCATTACAATTTAAAACAGACTAAATGTATATATCGGGTGTAAGGTTAAGTCCCTTTGTCTATCACAGAACTATGTAAAATCTTATCATGTGCAATTTTTGAATCTTTTTCGGGCTCCTAGCAATTGTGACAGCTGTAACATCGTAAATCCACCACTGTTCCTTCTTCCAATGGTTCTTTCTCAGTGAGTCTGAGATGAATGAACCTAGGGTTTAGTAGTTCATCATGTTTTGGCTGATATTAAACAAGAAGATAACAGCTGCCTATGGTTGCTTGAAAAAGGCTAGGGATTTTTCACGATTCTTTGTTGAATTCCTCAAATTTTCTGGAGTTGACAAAGCCCCTAATAATTCTTGGTATTCCTGGTTTGTGGCTAATCTGTTACCTCAAGATTTCCACTTCCCTTCAAAATCGAATAAAAAAATGCGATGGAAATGAAGGTAAACAATTTTAAGCCTTGATATACCCTATAGAGCAGCAGATATGTGACAAAAAAAAGTGGAATTGTGCCTTTAATGATAGAAGCATATAACTTGGGGTGCACATACTATGTATATTAACGAGTAGTTCTGGATACGCGGAAATCTGAGATTTTGAATATTTCAGTAATGGCGGACGTTCGAAATTGCGGTCTCTGAGTACGTATTATGTGCTTCTTTGTTTCGTTATTCACAATGTTAATAGAGTACGTTGCGAAAAAAATCATGGATTTTAATACCCTTCTATATTAAAGTTATATTGTATTTTTTTTCAACGAATTTTAACTTTAACGGCTAGGGGCGTTTCATAGTTCATTTTTTTATCGGCGAAAAATGCGCAGCAGATATATGACCAAATTGATAGAATTGTGTCTTGAATAGTAATTGCTTACAAATTTGGATGCAGGTATCAGCCCCGTCATTTAGGGGGGGGGGGGTAGGGGGGCAATTGACTCCCCCTGACTTTGAGAAATCAATGTATTTACATATAAGTGGGCGTCTTTTTGCTGATTTCCGATGAAATTGCATTGCGTTTTCAACCTTTGCCCCACCCCCTGAAAAACTTAAAATGACATCCCTGACAGGTATTAAATATATATTGCAGTAATTCTGGATGTTCAACCATGTAAGTTTTTGCATATTACATTACATTACACCCCAGATTCCCATATTTCAGTAATGACAGACATTCAAAATTGCTGCTCCTGAAAAATTCTTTTTTTTTTTTTGCTTTTCCATCCGACGCAACAAGGAATGGGTTTATAAGTTTGACGTGTCTGTCGATCTGCGCATCTGTTGACCTTTGTATCTGCATATGTGTCTGGCACTCTAGCGCTTAAACGGATGGACCGATTTAAAAAAAAAAATGTTCCAAAGGTGAGTCTGTCGAGAATGTGCTTATCTAGATCACATCTTCGGATGAAGATATTAGTTAAAAACTTTTAAATTGTTTTTTTGCGATTTTTGAAGTGAAAATATACTTGAAAATTTGAAAGAATAGTACCAAAAGAAAGAGAAAAACTTTCTGCTTCTGATAGAATGTGTTTTTAACTTCCACGTCATAAAGAACTCAAAATATAACGTTTTTTAGCAAATATGGCTAAGCTTTAAATTTAAAAGATTGGAAACCGATGTCATTGTTTGCCGGCGAGGAAAGAAAATATTTAAAATGTTAATATGTTGTCAGTTACAATTTGTTAACAATTAAAATACTTAATTGATTTTAGTGTAAGGATTTTAAAATAAGATCCAATTTTAACTCTTTTTTCTGTTTTTACGACTATAAGTTTTAAATAGTAAAGATTAAATTTCCTTTTCCGTGTTTACCATGTCCTCTCGAAAAGAATTAAATATGTTTAAATTTAAATGGCTTTTTGACCAGTGAAGTTCGTTTCATATGAGGTCGGCAATCAAGGTGACATTGTGTCATTTTCTGGAGGAAGAGGTAAAAGGACCTCATGGGGCACATGGAATGCACGTCAGGATATTACTCCCACTTTTTGTACATTGGCTTATAGACCTTCCCATGATATTCTTCAAGATATATTAAAACCTTTGGAGAGGTTTATAGTGTTATACGACCGTAGTAGCAGCAAGGAATCCATTAATGATGCCAGAAACCACCTGGCTATTCAGAAAAGTAGAGAAATCGACATTCTGCCTCCTTCACAAGATGTATCCCTTCAACATACAAAAATAACTATCAGGCTGTGCAATGAGTTACCGCCCGTAAGCCAGGGCTGAGGCAGAACTGTAGCAAATGCACCCACAGCTCGATCATATAGCATCCTAAGACTGCAGTTTCGCCCTTATTATGGGCTCCTCAGTTAGGAATAGCCAATGATCGAGCCGGAGGTAAAAAACCTCTTATTGTAGCTAAGATAGCCAACCAAACTGGTAGATAAAATGAATTTATCTTACCTACCTATCTTACCTACTATCTTACCTACTATCAGGCTGGCTATACTGCTAGGCTGAAATAATGGTTGAATTCCCAGTACTCCTTTAACCAGGTGAGTTGGGTTAGAAAATGCTGAAGGTGGAAGGGAAATATTGTGGACAACCCTGCCAGAGGTTTCTCAGGCACGCAGGGAACTCGTACGATGTGGCTGCAAGAAGGGCTGCTATTATAAGTGTCAATGCGAGAAAGCTGCTCTGCAGTGCACTGCTCTTTGAAAATGTGGCAATCTTTGTAACCAGTGATATCAAGCTTAAATAAACTTAACTTTGGTTTTCTATTTTGAGAAGGGGAGGGGTTGTAAGTTTAGTTTTTCTTTAAAAAAATGCTCAAAACAAAAAAATATTATCAAAAAAAAAGTTTTTTCTTTTGATAATATTCAATAATATATTTTCTTATATATTATTGAATATTATCAAATAATATATTAATATATTTATTATATAAATATATTAATATATTTAATAATTCAAATATATTTTCTTTTTCAGTTTATAAACTTCCCACTGACCTCATGTGGCTCACTGGTGGAAGGTTAGAGACCGCAGTTCGATCTATGATCAGTTATATGCAACATATCACATATCTAGTAGTCAAAGATACGACAGAGAACAAATGATGCAAAGTTCTTTTTTTCTTTAAATGATTCACATTAATTTCTTAAGTATTTAAATAAATTTGCAGTCGAACCTCGTTAAAGAAAACATAGATGGACCATTAAATTGATTTGTCTTAAGCGTATTTCATTTTATGGAAAAAAAAAACAAAAAAAAAAAACTATAAATAACGTTATGTGTAATTAAAATAAGACCGGAATCGGTAGTTCGTCTTAGACGAAGTTCATTTTAAGCGTGTTCGAAATGACCAGGTTCGACTGTATTATAATTAAACTATAATATATATAATTACGAGGAGCACACTCTTTATGCATGAAACAACAACTCTGTATAGTTTTAACAGTTGTCACTTAACATGATTTAAAAAGGTTTGAAGGAACTCTAAAGATATTCAGAGGAAGCTTTGGATTTTAATATCCTCTCTTTTGGATTTCAGTTCTCTGGTTGTGAACAGGAACTTCCTCCCTCCCTCAAAACTTTACTCTTTCTCTCACCCTCTTCCAATGTTAAATTCAATAAATGTTTACTTCACTACTTATACAATACAGGTTATTGAAAATATATATTTCGTTGTTTCATCATATATTGCATATATGATGAAACAAGGAAATCAACTAAAAATGTCCAAATTTGGAGAACTTGTGAAATTTTGAGAAGCTGTATCTCAAAAACTATTATAGCTAACAAGTCCATTTTTGTATCAAATTGTAGCAAATTCAATGTAGTTTAAACATGTATAATATGATATTTGTCAAAAATATGCTCTTTCATGGTCAAATTGGGGAAAATTCGAAAAAAAGTAAGAAAATTTAACAGTTTAACGGCTACCATTACTCCAATAGACGAAATCTCAGATGGCCGCGTATCCAAAATTAAATCTTTTGATGTGTATTATACGTGTGCCAAGTTTTATGTTTCTGTCATTAAAGGCACAATTCGGTCACATATCTGCTGTACTACTACTGTAAGACATAGAGCACCATTTAGTGGTAGTGAAGAATGCTAATAAAATATTCCATCTCAAGTTCTGTGTGCTGAACACTATCTTCAAGAGTTCAACAAACCATATGCCCGGGATTGAGACAACATTGGCAGCCAGTTCGTATACATTACATCTACTGTCTAAAATTTTTTCGTGCGACCTCCGCCTCATCTGCGCACGCGCCAAGTCTCTTTGGACTTTCTTGAAATAGGAGGGAAAAGCAACGAGGGAGTAGTAAGCGAACTAAAGCTGAAGGCGTCGGGTAGTGCGCATCGAAAACCTAACTTCCCTTTTTCAGATGGAAGCGTTCGTGGCTCCCAGGCGCACAAAACGCAAACAGACAGTACACGAGAGGGGTTCATTAAAGGGGTTATGAAATCTGAAAAGTGGGGATTTGCATATTATAATAATCGCAAAATAATGTTTCATGACCACTCATCTCAACTATTTAGGAATAGTCATTATAAAATGGTAAACAATAGCCTAAAATCATTTAATTACGCTTTAAACAATTATAAAAATCCTTACCCTGTTTACAAAACAATGCCCAACTAATTCTGGAGTACTGCTACAGGCTTGGAGGTCTCTAAGGAAGACGCTGGGGGAAAAAATAAGAATCAAGTTTTTTTTTATTAAAAAAAAAAAAAATCTATTTTTTGAGACAAAAACTATTTTAATGCTGAATCGGCAGATAATGTTTTGTCTACATTTTACACAAGAATAGGGTAAGTGCTCCAGTAGTCGGCCAGTCTCCAGTAGTCAGCCACAATGACATAAAATTCCTCCTAAATAGTAAATTTTTAATTAAAAATCAGATATGACGCATTCACACATTCATGTACCTATCCTCAATCATCAACTAGTGGCAGTTAAGTTTTGGGTACTTTTTTTGAATTAGTAATGAGTCATTTCATTTTGAATGGTGTGCCCGTCATCCAAGATTGCGATTCTGCTTATTTTTCAGCTAAGATGATTCTGTGGCTGACTAATGGAGCATTTACTAGTGTTGACAACAGCTTGGATTTTAACATAAATTTTTTTTTAATTTCTGAAATAAGTAGGTGATTCACTATCAGAAAGGTTCATTCTAAAGTTTTACCTTGTTTTTGTTGCTGTATTGATAGCTGAAAGTTCTAGGTTAGCCAAGATCAATAAAAGATCTCTTAAATGGCCGACTACTGGTGCTTTTACCCTATATAGATATATACAGGGCCGTATTTAAGGGGTGGGTTTTTAGGGTTGAAACCCCTCCAAAAATTTTCAAAACTATTAAAAAATGCTCTTCATAGTTTCTCTCTGGAAAAAAAAATATGTATTGGTATTTAATTTTAATTTTCTTATTTACTTTTAAATTGCATTTGAAAAATGAAATCATCATTGAATAATTGTACAAGTTAATAATAGTACATAAGTGTTTTTTCTGCAGTATATTTATTTTTATTGTACTTTTTGCAAACATAATTTCTTTTCAATACAACTTTTCCTTCGAATTTTTAATACCACTAAGAAAAAAAAAGCACCAAAATATTGTTCAAATTTGTAAGTACCAAACTCCATATTTAACATATTTTATAAGTGTTGTAAGATAGAAATTTCAAAAGTACTACTTCAAATGCGCATATACTCATCTATCCAGATCTTTTTTCTTGTTAATACCCTTTGTCTTTTTTTCCTGTTATTACCCTTTTTAACATCTATTGTAACAAAAATCAGCAGAATATAGAACATGAAATCATATTTTGTTGACTTTATACATTTCACAAGAAATAGGTTTGGTAAAACCCTCCCCGAAAATAAGGTCTGGTTACGGCCCTGTATATGTATACATATGGAGAAATATGGGGCAAAGAGAAATAGTTAAGATTACATGCCTGTTTCAACTGTTTGTTCTAAAAATCAGTGTACATACAGAAGGAATAATGTATTTTGTAGTACAACTATTGCTGAAATGTTATTTTTAATTTTTGGCAGTTATTTTGCATCTACAAAACAAGGTGGAAATTGTTCACCTCAAAAAACTAGGGGGCAAAGTGAAAAATACAATTTTTTTGTGATGAAACATTTTATATTTGATGAGTTACAGTAATTTTCATCAAATGAAGGCAAAAAAAAAAAAAAAAAATCATTAATAATACATGAGAAAAAGAAATTAGTGAATAAAATAGAGAATGAATAACAAAGTATAGGAATAAGTAAATAAATAAGTGACTTAATAAGTAAAAGAATGTAAATGAAGGAAAAAATACAAACGTGATTAAGTAAATGAATGCATAATTAATTGGGCCCATCCATTTTGCCCGTGTGCACTTGATAAATTAGATCAAATATTTAAAATCAAAACATACCTAATATAAACTAAATGAGGATTGCACTGGACATCAGTAGACCTCAATTAATAGTTAAAATGATAATTAAAAAAATTTTTTAATTTCTTTTTCATTTAAAAATTTTGTCATTATGATAACATTTTTATCATTTCATAAAAACAAGCAATATTTTTAAAAAACCACGAATATTACAATAAAAGTATTTATTTTTGGAAATTGCTAGCATAATTTTTTTTGTTGATCTTTGGAGCTATTAATTTTTTGACATGATTCAATTATATGTCTAGAAACTTTGTCAAAATGTTGCTGGCTAGGTGTCAAACAGTATTTAGATTAGAAAGTATGTGAAGTTAAGGAGGGGGGGGGGGGTTCCTCTTTTAGTCTTCACATGCAACCAAGAGATATTAAAAATATAACAAAAATCCACAACCCACAGCAATGGCGCAGACTTTTTGGTGGTCGTCGAGGGGTATTTCATATCAACTGTGAAGTCACTATTATGGGCTATTAGAGAAAGGATAGCAGAAAAGAAATTACAGAAATATAACATCACTGATGGTGTATTATAACAACAGAAAATGTGTATACTACAGACTTTCTCACTATAATATAGAGGGCGGGGTTACACGGAAAGAGCGAGAGTGCTGCCGACTATTTTTTGTACATTTATTGCTATGCAAAAATAATTGAAGGTGTATTTGAAAACTTCTTCACTGAGGTGATGGTTTTAAGCCGCAAGTAAGTTAGTTATGGTTTGTCTGAGTAATTACCTTATCCAAAATTAGAAAGAAAGATATTTTTAGATACCCATATAAATAAGTTAGCTAAAACAAGTAAAAGGAAATTAATAAATCAAGTTTCACCTTAACAATGTTTTTAGTATTGCATGTTTGACAGACAAGGCAAAAGAAAATGCATCAACCCAAAACTGTAAAGAAGCATAAACACAAACTACGAAACACTCACTTGCTATGGAACGAGTAGATGTCCTCCATGTTTCCAAACAGGATGTCAGCCTTTCCATAGAGAGAAGAAGGCACTAAGTCTTTCATAGCAGAATTGTTCATCTCACGTTTATAACCCTAGAAAGAGGTTGTGCATTGAGTTCATTGCAAATACATGGCTACAAAGTTTCAAATTGCGTGATGAAACATTTATCAAACAAATGCTAAATGCAGGCCAATTTCCAATGAGCATTTAAAGAGACCCTAACATAAAAACAAAATGTCAAAATTAATTTCCCCTACATTTTTTATCTGTACAGAAGAAAGCCCCAATATAAAACAAAGAAAATATAAAAGATTATTATTATTTTAAATAAGTAAATAAACATATACATGCATTAATATTATATAATCAGGTGTTAATTAAATTAAAATCATTTATGGCAAATAATGAATTTGGGTATGTATTATGTTTATGTATGGTATCATTAAATATAATCATTAAATATTATTAGGCACAAATTTTTACAGCTTGAACGATTAGGTTCTGTTAGTAAGGAAAACTTTTTCTAATAATGAGGTGTTAAATGCAGTTTTACATTGCTGTTTCTTAAATATTTTTTAAAAACCCTCATTTAAAAAATAGTTTTTTTCTAAATGTACACAGCTAAAATTCTAAATACATTTGGCTAAATATTTGGCATTCATTATTCAGTCCACTGAGTGTTCGGTATAAGTGCCGAATAAGCTAAATACTTGTTACATTCCTAATAATAACAAGAGCGATGATCAATCCAGATTCTTTTCAGTCCTGATACTCATTTATTGACCTCCTTTCCCTCATAAAATGTAAAATCTTCATTGTTTTGGAATATTTTTTTTTTAATTTTTAAATGACATTACCTAGTGAATATAGAACAAGCTACTTGCTGTATTCGTTGGATAATATGCTTTGTCCAAATTATGAACTTGTTTTAATCATATGCTATGTCTAGATTGAATAAACTTAAATAATATTGTGAAACAATTCTTACCTGAATGATGCTGTCTAATTCTGACACATAAGCTTTCTCAGTTTCAATAAGTTCAGTCATAACATGACTAAAGATAAAAATATAAGTCTTGCATTAGGTTTTGTACTGCAAATTCAATTTGCTGCTTTAGAGACTTTTATAGACAATCGTTAAAAGATGATACAATTCCCATTTGTTATTTAAATTTTGCATTGGAATCATATGCAAGGAAAAACGTTCAAATATTAGATAAGAAAAGATATATGTTAGAAATATGTTTTTCTCTTCCTGTGCAATAGTTGTCTTCAAACTTTTATTTTTGTCATTTACACTCTTACTTTTAGACACCTCATATTTGGTTTAATATTTAATGCTCATTATAGTGCTGCCATCATAGTTTAAAGGGCCCTAAATCCAGATTTATCTTCAATTCATTTTTGAAGTTTTTCGTTGTTTGTTCAAAAATATCGTTATCAAAAAAATTCAAAAATTTTGTTCCTGCTGGGTTCTACTTATGATCTAAAACATTTTTTTAAGAAATACAATAGCATTGCTGAAGGTTAAACATTTCTTTTCTGGTTTTTCCCAACATATTTTCTCTTGGAGATATGGCTTTTTTCTTATGAAGGCAGAGTGCTTGATGAATATTAAGTTAATGCTTTTCTTTTCTTTTTCTTTACACACATAAAAAAATGCAGATTTACAAATAAGAAATAATTTAAATATTTGAAAGATTGAAATTGTATAAATTAATATTAGAGCGAAACTACATTACTTTAAATAGTGTCGTAGCTGGCAAGGGTGTCAACCGGGGCGGTAATCCGTGGTGACACCCTTCTTCCCCCACCACAAAAAAAAAAAAAAAAAACCATCCACCAATCGTAAAAAATAAATAAATAAATAAATAAAATAAAGGGAAAAGAAAAAAAAAGTCTTTGTAAAAAATGAAATTTACACAGCATACATAAGCAACATATTATTAATATCATAGCGAAACTATATTTATTTAAAGTGTACAAGCAGTGGCACATAATGCACTTCTACATATAATTCATAAACATGTCATTCATAACTGAACTAGTGAAATTTTTTACTAACTCTAAAATTCATTAGGGAATCACACCCAGTCACTCAGTGCCAACTACCCCTCCGCTCCCCCAAAGTAATGCTACAGAGTTTGATTATTTATGTATAATTTAAAATATTAGGTGAAATTTCAAATGATATATTTATATTTTTAAAAATTGTTAAATATATTTTGGGGGCACCCTCTGAAGAGTGTCATGTGGTACAACCCCCGCCCCCGAGCGGGTTGCATAGATTATACGAAACTGGAAAGAATTGGCGAAAATTTCAGAAATTAAATATTTAGTTTTCAGAAGCTCTATGATACATTTTGGGTGTCATTCCTGGAAGGCCGCCCTTCCGGCACAAACGCCCCCTCTCCCAAGCAATGCTACAAGATTTGAGAGATTGTATATAACTTTAAATATTTTTTTGAAATTTCAGAAAGACAAAGAATAAAAATATTTCAATCTTACCTTCTTTTGTTTTGAAGCACTTCCTGACAGTTTTTAGGTGATGGTGATCTAGAGTCACTAATACTTTCAGGAACTTGGAGAGAATTATTTGGCTCATTCAGTTGATCTCCAAAGCGCACTTCAATTTTTAACTAGCACAAAAAGTTTTCAGTTAACAAAAAACATCAAATGAAATAAAATCAAAACCAAGCAATGTTTTATTAACTACTCAATAGTAATACAACTGCTGTAAAATGAAAAATTGATAACATTTTCTGTGGCTTTCTTTTGTCATTATTTAGTCTCAAATCAAGATGAAAAAGCTGTTAACATATTGTCAGTTAATTACATCAGTGATTCATAAGCATAAACTTCATTCAGCACTGAAATATTGACTAATACAATATGGTTTTGAACTTGGATTAAAGTCTGGCTTTGACGAGATGGCACTTGACTCCTCCTTACTTTAGAATTGTTCATTTTTCTGAAGGGGTGATAAAGTAGAGGAAAACAGAAGAACGGATTCACAAATGTGTTATTGGTTCTAGCACAGCTTGAATGCTCCACCCATTTTAAGAAATTAGTCAAAAAAGTTAAAATATTTTAATTTTGTGATGTCGAGACAGATGCCTTATTGGATAGGTCATATTCTAAGAAAGTGGGTGGGCCTTGGTTTTACCTCTTCGAACAGCCATTGGTCAAAGACAGCAACGCCTCCGATAGTTCATTTTAATTAAAAATCGGCGCGAGTAGGGTTACAATAAAGAACGTAAATCTTGTCATTTTTACTTTTCCGCCACTAAAAGCAGTAACTGCTGCAAATTACATTCCAATATTAAATAATCACATAGCAAAAATATATTTGGAGCACTTTTTTGTAAAAAAATTCAATTGATTCTAAAACTTTTAAGTGTTACTCACCAAAATTTCGTACGTTATTCTTCGCAATGATAATAAAAACAATGAACATCAACAGAAATCAACCAGCAAACGATAAATTAAAAATCAAATTATCTCACTCAAGATATTTACTGCAATTTCTATTGTAATAAATTACAATGCAGTAAAAGAAATGTTGCAGACGATAACTTTAGAATGGTTTGCTATGAATGTTGCTTCTTTTTTGGCCTCATTATTTCGGCCAAAGAATTATTTCATCTTTTACAAAGAACGTCACATCGCCAAAATTTCACTAAAGTCACAAACATGGCACACGTCAATTTTTTCCTTCTCTACCTATTTTAAGCAATGGACTCTTTTTCTCATTTGATTGACAGGTGCCATCTCCTCACGGTTTTATTATACACAATTTTGACTAGTTAAAGATATTGATATAACAAATAACAAAAAATTAAAAAATAATTAAATATTAAAGGCGTAGACATCAAATATAAATA
Source organism: Uloborus plumipes (assembly GCA_038373865.1). Taxonomy (NCBI): domain Eukaryota; kingdom Metazoa; phylum Arthropoda; class Arachnida; order Araneae; family Uloboridae; genus Uloborus; species Uloborus plumipes. The sequence continues at coordinate 10,818 of JAXGGA010002006.1, read as the reverse complement.
TTGTTTAAAAATCAAATGTCAAATATGCATAAAACAAGTAATAACAAATAAATTTAGAAAAAATTATTTAAAATCTAAAAAATTTTTAGTTACATTTAAGAATTAATCCTAATATGAAAACACATTCATCAAAAATATTATTTTGAACTATAAAAATTACTAAATAAATAAAATAAGCAGTTGAACACATAGCACACAAAAAGTATTTTATATGCTAAAGTAAACTGCCATTAAATAATATGAAATAATGATTAACAATGTTTTTAATAAAGTAACGGTCATATTCAATATGAGCACAATTGATCATAATCAATTCAATTGAATTATATCCATCAATAAGCACAGTCAGGAATTTCCTTTGGAGCCCCAGAAGGAAATTTCTTGCTAAGCTACTGGTAAATAGAACTCAATCAAATCAAGCACTATCAAATGGAATATCCCCGTAAGTTTGAACTAAATTTTGTTTAAATCATAGAAGGAAGAGTCTACAAGAGAAAAAAAAGGTTCAAAAGGTTATTTAATACAAAAACTGGATAAATAAGAATTTCCTGGAACTTATCCAAAAAAAATGGTCATTGCTAGACAAAGTTGAACAAATCTGCTCCAGGAATTTTTGGGTGGTATGCATCCAGCCTCTAAACATTATATAAATTTCTATTCCCTTGTTGTGAATAAAATATTATTAAATCAAATTCATTAGCTATGAATCAACACAGTTTAAGTTCATTTTACTTTAGGCACAGTCTTTGGCTTCCTCACTATCTTTTTCCTTCCTTCGGGGGATTTTCCGGAAGAGGGCGGGGAAGATGGGATGGGTTCAGGGATTACGGCTTGCACGGGACACTTAGATCTAGAGACTATACGCTGGAGACTGCATTGTCTTTTCTCACACATCATTTGTACGTCTTCAATTCTTTTGAGAACCTATGCAAGAAAAAAGTTTATATTAATGACTAATGAATCTGCACAGGCATCGAGCGGGTTAAAATGTAACATGCAAAATCCAAGAAAGTATTTTTTGTGACGATGTGGTCAGTCAAATCAACGCCTCCTAAATACTAAATGCCTACTGCTTTCTGGTCTTTAGCACATAGCAATATTTTTTCCTAGGTTCACGATGTACTGCCATCTATCAGAGTACTTCGAGACAGAGAATTTAACGATTGGTTGATTTCTAAATTAAAAACTAGCCAATCAAAAAATTTAATTTGAATATTGTTTGGATTTATCACCATAACAACGGCATCATCGGATTGCCACAAGATGGTGCTCAAAGTGGAACAAATGTCTCCTGTAGTAAAGCGAATGTAACAGGCATTCAGTATTTAGGAGGTGTTGGTTAAATTGGCATGAAGGACAATGTAAAATCCAACTTAAATGTGTTATTTATCTGTGATGATTTTCTAAAAAATTGTGTTTCTACTTTTGAAAAAATAAAAACAGTAGTATTATGTATTCAAGGGTGAATACTCACGAAAGAAACATTTTTTAACTATTTGAAATGAGAGAAGCCTCAGAAAACCACAAGAAGCAAACAGAATATCAAACGCAAAATTAGCAATCGAGGGGAAGTAGAGATGAAGCACTAAATAATGATTTGAATGGAGGTAAATTTTTAAAAAATTAGAGATTTTATGTGGAAGTTTCAACTAAAATTGGAATAAAAAAAGAAATATCTATCAGATTTTCTTTCTAATTAGTCTCTTGATGTGCCAACAAATTATATAATTTTTAGAGAAATCAGGCGGGTTGTATGGCCCCTCTCAAAATGTTTTATCCAATAAATTGATTAATAACTAACTGAACATAGTGGAACTTCGACTTTTCATAATGAGTCACTATTGAGAACTTATTTAACCATTTGATGGCAATGCAAATATTGCAGAAGTGCAATTTTTGTTATTGGTTATATATGAGAAACAAAAAACGAATTGAAAGTTTTTTCATTATAATTATTGTGGAAAGAAGTCACAAAACCACATACACAAATCACAATCATCCCTTATAGACAGAGGTTGTATCAGATGAACAAAAAATATAGAAACTTGCCTCTTCATGAATTGATTTAAAAAAAAGGAGTGAATTAAAAAAGTTACTGATACATGATTTTATGTCAAAACATGGAAATAATAAGATTTAAGAAATTAACCTGTTGCACAAGAGCTCTTGACTCTGGAGTAATAACTCCCTTGAACAGTAAATGAATCTCTTTTGGGTCATTGAGGCGAAACTCGTTTGAGCTTTCTAAAAAATATTCTATTTCACGTAAGGCAGCCTGAGCAAAAGTTGGAGAGGAGTATTTTTCAATCTGTTGGCCAGCTAATAAGTTTACACCTCTAGTACACCACTTGTTGGCCTAAGGAAGGAAACATAAATAGTTGTAACTTATGATGTTGTGTTAAAATAAAATGGCATGTGTAATAAGAATAAATGAGACAAAAAGAAGAAAAAAAATAATATATACATACAGTATAACAATGCAAAGTGAACATACTTTACTGAAATAAAAAGACTCATTTGTTCAACTAGTGGAATAAGAAATCACTAACTAAATCATAAAAATCTAAACATCTCATTTTTTATGTTTAAGACAGTACACTTATGGTTTTATACAGTGGTGTCTTGTTTTCTAACTTAGCCCCTAACAGGGTGGGTTTTTGATCTTTTATACTATATTTACAATAATGTTTACACAGCTAAAATGAAAAGAACAATAAAAGTTACTCTAGGCAATATAAAATAGGCTTTGTTTCAGTTAATACAAACTACAGATGGCACTGCAAGCTTAAATTAATAGATTATTACATTTTTTACGAGATGCAACTTTAGATTTAACCGAGCAAAAATATTTCTCAATTCAGTCATACACAGAATTAAAGACACTTCTATACATTACTATCTCAAGCAAGCTGGTTCCATGACGTAAAAATTGCTTGTCATTTTAATGTAAAAATAATATTGTGATCATGCACAACAGTTTTACAAGGTCTTCATTAAAAAAGTAAATGAGCACATCTAACTTTTTGAGTGACAAAAGATTAATCACTCTTTTGACAATGTTGTTAAAAATTAGGAGCTTTTAGAGTTGTATCTCTATGAATTGAATAAACTACCAATGCAGTAAGATGATCCTGGCCAATAATGCCGTGCTAAGCACAAAAGTCGCATTATCAAAGATAACAGAATGCAAATTTTTACGGAGTTTAGCTATTTTCTTTTTCAAAATAACCTGATGTTTCTCCAAAGAATGAAGGGTTCTAGAAAAAGAGGTTCTATCGACAGAATCAAAATCACAAACAGAATTTGAAACAGAAAGATGTAAATTGTAGAGTTCACGCTCAATAAAAGATAATCGGTTCCTAGTTTCCTGGATCGAAGCTCAAAGTAGAGCCAATTTCGACCGAAAAAGTACTTTGTCAATCTCAACAAAGTACAGTAAATTACATTTTAAGGTGATAAAATTCAGTATAATTTTCTTGCGCCTACATTCTTAAAGAAACTTCAAATGGTTTAAAAATCGGAACTTTTTAATGCGAAGATTGCAAAACCTATAAACCTGAGACATAATACAATAATGAAACGAAAATAACACACAAAAAATAAAAGAACAAAGTTAACTGTAACAGTAATCAAAACCAATTAAAAAGAGAAAGAGAAAGAGAGCATGTGAACAAAACACTAATGAAACCAAAACAAGTTGAAAACACAAAAAACACAGCAAAAAACTTGTTTTGGTTTCATTAGTGTTTCTGGAGATTTTCTAAGCCATTATATTTCATAAATATAATGGCTGAAGAATCAATTGATAACATTTTATGTACTAAAGATAAGCTAAATGTTGGTTCTTTCTGAGACCTGTCAAAGGTAATATGTTATGACTCAGTGTCACAGTGATGATGTTTAACATACCTTTTCTATTCTAGCCTGCAGATCTCGACTTTTTCTTAAAATTTCTATGCGGAATGCTACTTGTTGTCGAATATCGGCAACAATTCTTTCAAGCTCTATGCATTTTGGTGCAATAGAATCAACAGCATAATGATTGGCTGCAATCAGTTTTTCCCCATCTTGCTGGAGCTGATCAGCTTTATCTAAATCATCCTGAAAATAGGAAACACACTAAATGTAAACACCACACACTATTTCTATTTGATATTGTATGGATTTAAAAGAAAGTTTTTGGAATTAGTAAAAAAATTCTTAATGTAAGCATTTTATTACAATCTTGATGATTAAAGATAAATTAATATTGCAACTATCAAAAAAGTGAAAACAAATAAGGCATAGACTTGTATGCATTTTAAATGTTTCAGAAGAAAAAATAAATGAAACACAAGAAAATCCAAAATTAGTTATTCATTATTCATTTTTTGAACTTCAAATGAAAGTAATTATGTAGCTCCATAAAAAAATAGTTATTGCTAAATTTGATCATTAATTCATTATTATTTTTTCCTAAACAAAATCATGATGATTTTGAGATTACATTTATTCACATAAACTTTAAACTACTGACAGTATCTTTAAGTGCCATGAGCAAATCCCGAAAAATCTATCGATAACAGAATAAAGGAGAACACCTCATGATTCTCATTCACTAGTTGAAACAGTGTTATTAATTTTCAGCCAGATTTGGTAGTTAAGTTTATTGAAGAGAAAGCTTGAATTTCCAACACTTAAGTTAGAATTATAGCACCACATTATTTATGTTAATATCGAACTGAAGTCAACACTATAACTAACTTTAACTTCAAAAGAAGGGTAGAATTTCAGATGAACCTGTGATATGAAATGATTTCTTCCAGTAAATCAAAGTTTTGGAACGCAAATTTCCACAGATTAATTGTACTAAAATCCTCTTCAACAACATTCTCAAAAATGTTCAAGAATAATATTGAAGTAGGAAACGCAACTCAAACATAATATTGATAGAGAAAAAGATCAAGTGTCAAAAAAAAGGAATACAGTATTTCTTATACCAACCTCTATATCGTTCCGAAATCTCTCGAGCACATGGAGAAGGGTATCTACTTCCGAAACTGAATCGCCTGATTCTGGAATGTCAGCTAGTTCTCTGAGATTTCCAGCAAGGGTAAACTGCAACTGCAATATTAAGGAAAGCGTTAACTTTCAATACTACCACCCAGTTTTCACACAACTTAATTAAGATATGAATTACATTATATATTTTGAGTATAGAAAACTTAATAGCAATTTCTATTTAATAATTAATTTTTATAAGGCACAGTGGAAATGTCTCTAATTTGGATGACAGGAGGGATTGCTCATCTAATGTTGGTATAAAATCAAAGAGTGGCATTCCATTGTCATTAAGGAACACTGACAGATTACTGAAAGTAGTTATTTTTTTTCCAATTGCAAATAAGTGGTAGTAACATAATTTTTTCAAAGATACTCCGTAATAAGTACATTAAGAGTTTGAAAATAAACTAATATTAAACTACTTTTTGATCTCTTACTTCTGATTACTATTTTAGTAGTGAAAATTACACAAAGAATTGCTTCACGCTTAGAAAATTTGCTGAAGTCCTGCAAATGATGAGATACAGTTCTTCTCAAGAAACAACTATAGTTGGGGCAAACCATTGTGCAGGCTAGCCAAGTTCCAATCGTAGCATCACAACACTACTAGGTTAGGTTTCCACTAACTATAGTCAGGCCAACACATTTCCAACCACTAATGTTGGGGATTGGTAAAATCCTTATTTGATTTTCTTCGTACGAAAACCTCTCAGAACAGTACATTCTCAATACTGTGAAAAAATCCTACAGGAAACAGAACCCCTTATTCTAACCACTGTAACTCAACCCACTAGGAAATTACCCACTAGGAAACAGTCTGCTGTTAACAAGTTAATACAAAAAAAAGGGGGGGGGGAGTAAGTTTTATCCTTAATGCTAATATATTAACTGCCTTTGCATCATAGAAAAAATTCCTGTTACTTTATGTCTATCTTGATTAGTTTTATACACATTTAGATTCGAAGTTATGTGTTGGGAGCAGTGGCATAGCTAGGGGTTGGCACGAGTGGCTCTTGCCACGGGCGCAGCAACCGGGGGGTGGCATTTTGACCGATTAAAAAAAAAAAAAAAAAGATTAAGTCCAAACAGACTAAAAAAGTAAAATTTGAAAGACTCTCCGAGCAGCGCAAACTGCGCCCCCACGCTACAAGACAAATGATACAAAATATGCAACATTGCTTTGGTAGATTTTGGTTGGATACAAGCTTAAATCTATCTGGCAGGATAAAATTTAGTTATATGGGGTCTGGAGTCTGTATAATAGGCCGATTTGAAATCGGTCGGTCTTACAATCCACTTAAAACAGATAGAAACAAACCTTTTCTCTCCGTTTCTTTCCAACCGTTTGTTTCACGATATCACTTGAACGTATAAATTACATAATATACTTCAGAAATAACGTTCTACGATTTTAAAAATCGGCGAGCTTTTGTTGAAAACATTTCGAATACAGATTTTTGGAATGCAATTGTATGATGACAGAAAATAACTTCTCTGTTGGTATTATATTTTCTGTGGCGAAAACTAGCGAGAGAATAATATGTATTTCTCAGAATGGGGAGGGAAAGGTTTCTAAAAAACGGCTATTGCAAATTTCGCGATTCTAAAAATGTGTACCAAGAATCTACAGACCCCGATTATTCTGACATTGGACATGGGCACATTTCTATTTCATGGCCCCCGCCTTGCCTTTTCATATCAGTTACGTGTTACGAGTTAAAAAATTCTTACAATACCAGAATTAAATAAAAGTTTTGTGCAAAGATCAAACTTTAAAATTATAATAATAATGCTATCAAATTATTAAGACAAAAATATGCGTCGACATACACAGTAAGCTTTTAGCATTAATAGTAAAACATACAGTAGGCATTTAGTATTTAGAAGACGTTGGATAAAGTAATGAGATTTTGGGCTCCGCTGAAATCTAAGAGGAGGGGCCTGTGCCCCCCTTGCCCCCCCGGTAATCAGGCTCTGAGAATCTACATTAAATGAAAATTCCAAAAATGAGTAACACAAGTACAGCGGCGAGCGGTTTTGAACGAGTAACGTTTTCAAACGCTGTTTGTGCTTCGATGGCTCAGTATAGAAGGTTCGAAAGTTCAAAAAAAAAAAAAAAATTGATAAATAAATCTTTTTTAGTGAGTTTTGATTTCTTATTTTGGAAATTTTTCTATTTTATATGTATTTTAATGAAGGGCTCTCTCTCACTTTTAAACTGTATATAACTGTAAACTGCCGCGTGGGGCCTCGTCGACCTGTGATGCGCCATGGGGCCCCGAAATTCTCCTAGAATCTAAAATTCGAATGCACTGGTTTTAGATATAACTGCAACCTGTAGCTAAACGAACGAGCTTTTTTGCAGCCGGGGACTAATATATACCAATAGGCTAATAAGGTCCAACCTAGGGGCCCCGCTCTGAGGGCCCCAAATTTGTTTAATAAATATTTTAAAAGACGATGACCTACGCTCGACTGGAATTTATATCAATAGCACTTTAGCTTGCACTTTAGAAGATGAATTTGATCATTTTGTTATGTTTCTGAAAGAAAATGAGGACTCATTCAAAGGAACATCTGAAAATTCAGACAATTAAAGTCTCTTGTGTCATAATATTTATCAAGCTGCTAGAGGGATGTCTTGCACATTTCCGAACATGGAGACACTTTTGAAAATATTTTTGACAATACCTATGTCAAATGCATCAGGTGAAAGATCGTTTTCTGTTTTAAAAAGAGTAAAAAATTATTTACGTAGTAAAATGGGAGAAGAGATGCTTAACATTTTATCCGTACTGTATATTGAACAGGAAATGTTGAACCGCGTCGACACGGAAAACATAATTAATGATTTTGCTGCAATTAAATCCAGACAAAAATTTATATGAGGTATGTAAATAAAAAATATTGGTAAACTGTATTGTTTTTTTTTCTCGGGGGCGGGGGTCTCCCCCCCCTTTTTTAGAGTGGGGGTGGAGGGGGCCCTGAAAATTTTCACCGCTTGGGCCCTCACTTCACTTGATCCGCCTCTGGGAACACTGAGCACCATTAAAAATGATAAAAGAAAGCAAAAAGAAAAAAAAAAAAAGGTTGCAACATTGTCTGCAAATTTTTCGAATAAATATATCAAAATTTTTGGAGTAAGGACATTTTAGGAATTCACAATGACCTCCCATCAGAGCGACCTCTAAGGGGGGGGGGGCGCAATTTTTCAAGTTCGCCACGGGCGCTGGGCCCCCTAGCTACGCTACTGGTTGGGAGAAGTACTTTCTGTTATTAGGTTCAACTTGCTTTAAAAAAAAATGCACTTAAGTATCAGACAAAATAGCCTAGTTTAAAGTGTTCTTAATGGGAAACGCATTAATGGTTGAAATTTACAAAAACAAAACCCTAACAATTTGTGAAATTGAGTTTGAACTCTATCACGATAAAAAATATTTTTTACACAAGAAGCGAGAAACATTTTGTTGTTTAAAATCTGTTAAATGTTAGAAATCTATTTTTGACAAAATTTTCAACCTTGGCTAATTGAGAAAATATTGACCTGATGATGGAAAATTGATGTTGGTATATGGGAAAGTAGGCTTCTTAAGAAACAGAGAGTTATTCGGGGTTTTTTTTGGGGGGGGGGGGGTAGCAATGCTTTTGGTCTTGGAAAAAAATTTCTCTCATCTGTAGCCGTTCCACTCATAGTAATTTTACCATTGACGAGGTTAAAATATCTTATGGTTAGGTAGTGGTGCAGCAAATAAGGGAGGGGTGGGGGAACCCGTAAATGCCTTGGTTTTAACATTATTGCCAATCCTAATACAATAGATGCATACTTGTAAAGCAAAAAAAAAAAACCTTTAGAAGATAATTTTGGCCGCCCTAGTGTGGTTAGAATTTTAAATTGATTTTATTAAGACAAAGCAAATATTGTTTTTCTGCATCCTACTAAAACATTTTGAAAAGTAACCAACCTTACTATTTTTTATTTTGCAAAAAATGAGAATCTTTACCAGGAATTCATATGTTAGTATAATAATGAAAAAAGGTCAAATAAGAAGTATTCAAAAGAGTGTAGCGTAATATGTTTTTTGACACAGCCAGGGATCATATTCACCATATGCAGCTTCAAAAACTACTGCAAATCTGTAGAGCAGTTTTTGGAGCAGAGGAAATCAGATTTTGAAGCAGCAAAAAAACTTTTGTAACTTGGTAAGCCTGGTAAAAATTAAGCGAATTTTTGCAAATGTTTGCTCACTTGAACAAACTCTAATACAAATGGATCAAAAGTTTTGAAAGGAGGTTAGCAAAAGAGTACAACTGCTTCTCCTCAACAAAAGATACAATATAAAGAAGGTTGAAAATAACTATCAACAAAAAATCATGAATATGTAAGCTATATAGAATTGCACAATGGTAAAAAATGACCAACTTTTACAGAAGTGGTTGTAAATAAGATTTATAATCATATAAAAAGATCGTGCATGGCACTTAAAAAGGTAACAACGGCCAAAATATATTGATTTTATACCTAATGCATAAATGTTGGTAGCTAAGTCATCTTTAAAATAATATTGTATAGTAAAAGAAGAGTAAACTTTTTCGTTTTCCAAACAGAAACTGCTTTAGTACCTTTTGTGACAATTAGTAGTAGATTCTTCTGCTTAGTGCACGAGTTTGACCCCGGTAGGTGTTAATACAGTAAGCATGTTCACTATTGCATTTGTGTGTAAAAACGTACTTCCTGCTTGTATGCAGAATATAATACTCTCATTCTGCTTGTATGCAGCATGTGATATTTTCGCTTGTAGCTGACAGTTGAAGTGAAGAAGTAGTTTAAAGAAAAACAAAGAGCAAACACCAAGAAGCATCTTACTTCTTTGAATTCTTGTTCAAATTTTCTAAGTTCAAGGCACTGACTGAGTCGCTTTTCATGCTGAGACCAAAAGGAATCAAATCCTTTTTCTGTTTCATCTAGCTGCAACAGTAACCTACAAAATATCAAGGGATAAAATTAATGGGAGTATGAATAACTAATCATATTACACATTGTGGTCTGCAGACAATTGGAAAAATAATATTTAAAGCATAACAGAAGATTCCACAGTTTCTACAAAATGAGAGGAACAAAATTAAGTAAATGTGATTCTTAAAAGAAGCAAACAAAAACCCTGCCAAAGCATGTAATAAAGCAAAAGAGGATAAACAAACTATTTTAGAAGTTATATGAACATTAGATTGCACGGGTGTTTGGGGATGCTAATTTTAAAAATTCAAACGACATTTTAAAAAATAAATAAAGATAATATGCAAGTCTACACTCTTTTCTTTTTCTTTCTCAAGAAGCTGAAAATAATAAAGTTGTACTCAAAGAAATGTTAAGGGTCAATCAGTGAAATGAACACAAGATGAAAATTGAAAATGACGAAAATCATTACAAACATCACAACACTTTCAATATAATTTAAGTTGAATAGTAAAAACTGAATGCTATCTGCATGACAGTAAGATAGTTTTAAAGGCCAAAGAAAATCTTAAGTCATCGCTACGGGTGTAATTTCTCATACAAAGCAGGGTTGAAAACCCACCTGCCCAAAAAACCCCGCCCATTTTTTGGGGGTAAAACCCACTCTAAAAAACCCAATAAACCCGCACAAAAGCGGGTTTTATTGGATTTTTTAAATTAGAGAGTTTTAGTTCACATTCAGCATTTTTTATATTAGATTTTATTTTTTTAGGGCATTTAAAAAAAGTTACCCTATCTATTGAAACTTATAGTCTACCCAT